>BSBN01000904.1:11800000-12098629 GCA_027924645.1 Cunninghamia lanceolata
AGGGTTGAGGTTTGAGGGTCAAGGGTTTAGGGATAGGGTTGAGGGTCGAGGAATTAGGGTTAAAGTAGAGTGTGGAGGGTATAAGGATTAGGGATAGGGTTGGAGGGTTTAGGGATAAGGGATTAGGGTTTAAGGTATAGTATCGAGTCTGTTGAGGGTGTAGGAATAGGGATAGCATTTAGGGTTTAGGGATGAGGGATTAGAGTTGAGGGATGACGGATTAGGGTTGAGGGTTGAGGGATTAGGGTTTAGGGATAAGGTTTAGGGTTGAGGGCTGAGGGATTAGGGTTTAAGGTATAGTGTTGAGGGTTTAGGGATAGGGTTTAGGGTTGAGGTATTAGAGTGAAGGGTTGAGGGATTAGGATTTGTGATGTAGAGCATCCATTTCCCCAACCCCAACATACCTGAGGGTTTTACTTGATCACCTTTTCTTAAAGACCATACAAAGTTGAAATATGCACTTGCTTTGTTATTGGAAAGATACCTCCAATGTCTCACCAAAATAGACTTTCACCTTACCATCGGTGACACTTCCCCTATCGGCAAACTCCTTACCACTCCTACCAATCACTATCCTCTCGCCGATCGATATTCACCTTTGGTTGCCTATCGGCAACAGTTACACTATCGAACTAGCCGCGGAAGGTCTCCTTGACACTTCACCTCACGCCAACGCCAAACTTCCACCTTTCCTTCCAGTGTCTATACGTACAAGAGCCAGTCCATCGCCAAGACTCATGCTGTCGGAGTAACTTTCTCTTTGTTCCCCGATCTACCAACTCATGCCGATGTGCTTACCATCAACTTGCCTTCGGCAAGACTCTCTCCATCGGCCGAGCTTTCTCCTCGCTCGCCGAAGTCAAAACTCACACCGATCAACCTACTTCTTCTCCATCAGTGGGACTTCCCAAACTCCCCTTCGATAAGTTTTCTATCAGTGAGACTCTACCGTTCGCCGAGACTTCAAAGTCTTCCCCCGACAACACTCCTTACGCTGATACTCTTCATTGGTGACACTTACAGTTGTCACCCCAATTGGTGAAAGTGTCCACTGTCAGATCAATACGATTTTCTCAACCTGATGACCCTCATCACCCTGATGTGACCACAACTTCCTTCGATGTGACTTCTACCGTCGGTGAAACATTCACTCCTTCTGCCGATCGCCACTCTCATACTGATGGTGTGTGGAACTGTATGTCTTGACACACATACAATGCAACATGCATCTCCTCCAACCTATTTGCACACCAGCGATAGTCCAATCCGCTCCTCGAATGCTTTCTCTGACATGATGCAACTTGCACAGTCTAGCATATGCCAATGCTAGGGTTACTCAACATCTCTCAACCTTGATCCTGCAAACATGCATGCGAACAAATAGAAAATGCAAACTAAACCCTAAACTACTGTACATGGTCATTCCTCTGATTCAGAGAATCAACCAGAGGAATGGGGTAAAGAGTCCATTTAGCCAATCAAAGCAACAAATTGATTACATAGTAAAATCAAACAGGATCTCTTATTTCTCTATCAGAATGGTGATTACAATTGCTCTGTTTCTTAATACAACTGACTAATTTCAGCTACTACACAACCTAGATCCCTTCATCCATCAAATCCCAAGGTATTTATCTAGTTACCACTAGTAGTACAAACTTGTCTCCAAGCGGCTGGGAGACACAACCGATCCTAACAAACTGTAACTAACTAACAACCTTGCACATAAACCTAGATACAAACTAAGTATTGGTCCAAGCTGACCTTATTACAATGCATTGGTCTTATAATACCTTCTTGGAAACATCAACAAGACTTAAAACTAACTAACTGCCTCATGGAGGCCACTGTAAGGTAGGTGCACCTACACCAATTTGACATTGAGGGTTGAGGGTTTAGGGTTAGGGTTGAGAGATGAGGGATCAGAGTTAAGGGTTGAGGGATTAGGGTTTGACGTCGAGGGTTGAGGGTTGAGGTTCGAGGGTCAAGGGTTTAGGGATAGCATTGAGGTTCAAGGGATTAGGGTTAAAGTAGAGTGTGGAGGGTGTAAGGATTAGGGATAGGGTTGGAGGGTTTACGGATAAGGGATTAGAGTTTAAGGTATAGTATCAAGTTTGTTGAGGGTTTAGGAATAGGGATAGCATTTAGGGTTTAGGGATGAGGGATTAGAGTTGAGGGATGATGGATTAGGGTTGAGGGTTGAGGGATTAGGGTTTAGGGATGAGGTTTAGGGTTGAGGGTTGAGGGATTAGGGTTTAAGGTATAGTGTTGAGGGTTGAGGGTTTAGGATTAGGGTTTAGGGTTGACGGATTAGCATTTAATGTCAAGGTTAGGGTTAGAGTGTCAAGGGTAGAGGGATTAGGGATAGGGTTTAGGGTTGAAGGTTTAAGGATTGAGGGTTGAGGCTTTAGGGATGAGGTTTTAAGGCTTAAGATATAGTGTCAAGTGTTGAGGGTGTAGGGATAGGGTTTAAGTTTTAAGGGTTAAGGGTTGAGGGATAGGGATTAGGGTTTAAGGTATAGTGTTGAGGGTTGATGGTTTAGGGATAGGGTTTAGGTTTGAGGGATTAGGGTTTAGGGTTGATGAATTAGGGTTTAATGTTAAGAGATGAGGGTTGAGGGTTGAGGGTTGAGGGTTGAGGTTGAGGGATAGGGTTAATGGTCAAGGGATTAGGGTTAAATAAGAGTGTCGAGGGTAGAGGGATTAGGGTTTAAGGTATAGTATCGAGCCTGTTGAGGGTCTAGGAATAGGGATAGCATTTAGGGTTTAGGGATGAGGGATTAGAGTTGAGGGATGATGGATGACGGATTAGGGTTGAGGGTTGAGGGATTAGGGTTTAGGGACAAGGTTTAGGGTTAGGGTTGAGGGATTAGGGTTTAAGGTATAGTGTTGAGGGTTTAGGGATAGGGTTTAGGGTTGAGGGATTAGAGTGAAGGGTTGAGGGATTAGAATTTGACGTTGAAGGTTGAGGGTCGAGGGATTAGAGTTAAGGGTTTGACGTTGAGGGTTGAGGGTTGAGGTTCAAGGGTCAAGGGTTTAGGGATAGAGTTGAGGGTCGAGGAATTAGGGTTAAAGTAGAGTGTGGAGGGTATAAGGATTAGGGTAGGGTTGGAGGGTTTAGGGATAAGGGATTAGGGTTTAAGGTATAGTATCGAGTCTATTGAGGGTGTAGGATTAGGGATAGCATTCAAGGTTTAGGGATGAGGGATTAGAGTTGAGGGATGATGGATTAGGGTTGAGGGCTGAGGGATTAGGGTTTAGGGATAGGGTTTAGGGTTGAGGGCTGAGGGATTATGGTTTAAGGTATAGTGTTGAGGGTTTAGGGATAGGGTTTAGGGTTGATGGATTAGAGTGAAGGGTTGAGGGATTAGGATTTGACGTTGAGGGTTGAGGGTTTAGGGATAGGGTTGAGGGTTGAGGGATTAGAGTGAAGGGTTGAGGGATTAGGATTTGATGTTGAGGGTTGAGGGTTTAGGGATAGGGTTGAGGGTCGAGGGATCAGAGTTAAGGGTTGAGGGATTAGGGTTTGACGTTGAGGGTTGAGGGCATTTTCTATCAAGAACTTGATTATGAGGGCTTGCCCCTTCATTGTTATGCCTATCATATGGCAGAGCATCTGGCAAGCTCTTGCAAGAAAGAGACGTGATCAATGCAAAGGATGTGATGAATCTATAGCAGGACAAAACGCAAGTGTGTTATAACGCGCTTGCTTTTTGTCTTTCTATTGAAACAGTAAAAAAGTGGTTACCCCTGTGATCCAGGCCCACATGCTCTATTTTCTTACTGATTCTACGTGTGCTCTGACAAAAAAGAAGTGCTTTCATGCTGTTGGAAAGTTCACATGCACATTTGACACATTGTACCACCTTTGCATGATCTTTCCACCACCTTTTCTGCTTTGCCAACTTGAGAAGGAGGAAATAACATAGTTTTCACACCAAGTTTGATATATATCTATTCAAGTTGTAGTGTTGTAATGCTAATTGTGATTCAATTTTAGGAATTTAACATTATAGATTGGTTAATAGTATTGTTGTTAGTAATGATATTTGAGTGTTATTGAATTTAACATTGAAAAGGAAACAAGTGATGAAAAACTCAAATTGTTGAGGAGTTTGATGCAAGAAGATAAAAACACTACATAATTGGGTACTCTCTCCATTCAAATCTTCATTTTTTAGGTATGTCAAGTCTTTACATGCATGTTCTTTACATTTTCCTTATTTTGGATTGAATTAATTTATCATACTTTATCATACATGTTTAAAATAGACACATTCCCAATCAAGAAAGCAGCCTACAATCTCACATGATGCCATGTATATTTTCTACACTTGGGCTCTTTAATAATTATGTGTAATAAACAAACCTTAACATACCATGATGTCAAACTATACAAGAATAAATCCTTACAGCATAAAAAAATACAATCCCACTATTATCTTGTATTCATTTCTTAGGAACTAATATTGGTCTCTTTATCATGCTATAGACAAATTCTCCATCATGCTAAGGAAACGATCAAGAATTAAACCAACACATGAAGTGATAGAAGCTAAGAATGCAAAGAAAGCAGTGGCTATGAGGGAACTTCGTGAGAAGAGGAAATTGGACACGATAAATGAAGACATACCAATTGAAGAGGAACCACAACCATCACAAAGAGATATGGTATTGGTGGCACAAAGAGAATGAATGCAAAAACTTCGTGGTACGAGAGATTTGAATACCATAGTTGGAGACACGTCCTCTACTGCAAGTCAACATGTAGGGACACCATCTACCACATCTCAAGTTGAGAGTACATCATCACTCACATGTGATGAAGGAGGTATGCCATCATTCCCACCTCAACCTCAAGGTATGTCATCTATTCCATCTTCGATCAAAGGTATGCCATCTAACCCATCTCATTTAAATATTGATGAAATTCCTAATGTTGAGATGAATTTACCTAACTTGACACCACCTAGAATTTTGCATAGAAAGCCAAAGTATTTGATTGATATTGATGAGAATATTTTGCAACCAATGGAAGGTAAGATTCCAAAACATACTTGTAGAAGATATGCTAATAAGATTTAGAGATTGTTCTTTGAAAAGTTAAATGAGACTGCAAGATGTCAACTATTCGTTGAAATGATGCGAAGTATAAAGTATAGGTCTATCATGAAGATTCTTGGGTTGAGAACATCAGAGGCTTCAAGTGAAAAATCTATTTTCAAGAATCTAATGAGTGCATACGAGAGTGTGGGTAACACCTCACTCACAAAAGATAGTAATGCAACACGGCGTGTGATTACATCGACTATAGTAAGTAGTCAAACGAGGAAAGCTCGTCTCATTAGAAAGACAAGTCAAGAATTGAGAATTAATAGGAAAACTTTATCAAGAGCCGTTGGAAGACACCAAAGAATTGAGGACACTAATGCCAATGAATTATGGGCATTCTCGGGGAGACTACCATGAAAAGATAAACCAATTGTTGAAGCATTGAGATCACTAATTGAAGACTTTTGGAAGAATTACACAAGGGTATCTCCGAATCAAAGGGATGTGGTAGGAAGGAGAATCGGTAGTCAGAATCGCGAGCCACATCCAAAGCATTTTTTGGATGAGACTCAAACACAGTTTTATGGTAAATTTCTAGAGAAGTATCTTCAAATTAAAATTTGTCAAAGATACTTTGAATTGCTAAAACCTTTCTATGTTAAGATAAATCACACATGCACTACTTGTTGTTGTAGATTACACATTGAATTTTCTAACCATTTTGATGCTTATAGGTCTATATGTTTAGATATGCATACTAACAATGATTTGCAGGGTTGTGCCATATGTGCCCCACCAACATCTTCAAGAGACTTCATATCAAGAATTTTATGTGAAAGAGAGGAAGGTCAAATATTCTACAAGAAATTATGCTTGGATGGCACATGTCATCGTTGCGGTGGCTTGCAACATTTGCCAATATGTGAACATATGGAAATAACACATGCGGTTGGAAACGAACTAGTAGAGTTTGGAAAGTATAAAACAGTGGCATACAATACAAAGGATGGTAAAGAAGCAAAGAGGTGTGAATTAGTTATTGAAAAGATTCTAGTGTATCAGTTTATGCCTATATTTCGTGACAACATAGTGTATGAGTATTCAAGACATGCCCATAGAGCTCGATGGTTGGACTTGTAATTCAAGTTATGCAAGGACACATTTCTAGTTGGTAGCATTGTTTTAGTCATTGACTTTGCAGAGAACTACATTCTACAGCCACAGAATGAGGTGTAATCACAATATTACAACTCCACACAGGTTTCTATATTTGTGCACATCGCATTCATTCATGCGAATGATAGTACAGAGGATGAAAGAAAGATCATAAGGGAGTATAATTTCTATATTAGTGATGATCGCATGCATTCTATGGAGTTCGTGCAAGGTTTCTTTCAGGTGTTCTATAATGATTTGGCTAGAAGGGCATATCGTTCAGTCAGCATATCATATGGTCGGATAACTGTGCGTCACAATTCAAGAACTCACAGAATTTCTATTGGCTATGTAGGAGGCATAATTTTACAGGTATTCAACATATGTGGAACTTTTGTGAGGCTGGGCATGGAAAGGGGGAGCATGATGGTGCAGGAGCATGTACCAAAAGAGCCATAGCATGAGAAGAGTTAAAGTATAAAGACAATGCAAAGTTGACAGATGCAAAATTGATTGTCGAGTGGTGTAATGCTTCCATGGGTCTAGGTAATGAAGGTAAGTCTTTAGTTTGTAGATTTTTTTTGTTGATAGATGATACTAACATTGCACCATATGAGGATTGTTGTACACTGACATGATCAAATGAGATGCACTCTTTCAAAAGCTCAATTACAGGTTCATGGAGTATCTATACATGAAAGATGTCATGCTTTTATTCTTCCTGTACAATTCAAGTCTGGGATGAGTGCGAGTCAAAGGAGTGGGTTGACCAATGGCAGTTAAGTTATCTTAGCCCACTTGACACGTATCGACCCCCGACGGCACTGGAACTAACATAGATGGAATCGTCAGTTAACTTTGACCACATATCAGATTTAGTTTAACCAGGTAATATAGGGCACGTATATGCATCTAATTTCATCTAGTTCAACCAGGTAATGTCATCTTACTTTGTAGTGTTTTTGTAATGTTGACTAATTTCATCTAATTTGCTACACATATCAATGTAGGGCACGTATATGCAATTATTGCAGATGAAGATAATGAAGAGGAAACAGATTATTACTTATGTCATTGTGTTGAGGCCAAAAAGAAATTGGAGGCCCCTGTTATAGATGGAGAAAACATCGAATACCCTACAGGCTCAGTGGTTATTACTAGAACATGGCTTAGAAGGTACCCACATAAGAGTGTTAATATTTGGCTATTTCAGGACTTTGACATGCATCGGAAGATTCTTCATTACTCGAACCTTGTCATGGCATCCAATGTTCATTTAATAAAGTATCGGGGTAGACCTTTGAACAAAATATTGTGGAAGGTGCGTGAGTCTAACCATGAAGCAATACTTGACACAATAAAGAGTAGAGCAGACCCGGAGGGGTCATTGGATTAATTTGTAAGTATTCACATTAATTTTGTAAAGTTATGTTACCTTGAGTTGTAAGTATGCACATTAATTTGTAAGGTTTATCTTTTTTTTATTTCCTCCTGCATTTTTACACATATGTACACATTTTTACATCATCATGTTATGCATTTTTGGTGTCCTGCTCCTGATGTGACCAAACTCATAACTCACCCTACTTCCTCTAGACACCATTTGATGATCTCTCCAACACTCTGGATCCAGGGTGCCCAATCATGATGATGACCTCTATACCATTCTCCCAAGGCGCTCATAATGAATGAAAAGAAGACCAAGGGCACCCAAGCTTAATAGACTTATTTCTTTCAATTTTGATGATCCAAACTCTTGCAATATGACATCCACTTTCATGCCTTTAGATCTTCCTTCACATATAGGGCACCAAATCAAGTTAAAAAATCTACATAAGGGCACCAAACTGGATGAAAGGAGACATGAAATGCGCCTTAGGACTCCATGCTAAGGTTTGAGCCATTAAAGTTTCTTGATATTAGGCGCTCATGATGATGAAACTTAGAGCTTTTTCCTTTCCTATGTGCTCATCTAAGATGTTTGAATGATAAGGAGCACCTCGACCTCTATAATGTACATTAGGCACCAAAATCAAAGTGATTTTAAGTCACTTTGAGTCATTTGGGGTCAGTTTGAGTCTTTGAGTCATGTTGCAAAAAAGTGTCAATGTTGTCAAGTTGCACAAAGCAACTTTTGCATTTTTGGTGTCCTGCTCATGATGTGACCAAACTGACTGTTCCAACGCATCCGGGTGGGTACATTTACACTAGGCATGGTCCTATTTTTCACCCAAACATGTCGAAACAGTCCAAGCTACATTGTATCGATGATATCCCTGAAGAGTCCAAATTGCAAAAAGGCAACAATCTTTGACGAGATGTTACTTGAAAACCATGTCACTTAGAAACATTCTGTCTAAGGCAACACAATCATGTAGAGTACCTCTATAATAACCTCTCTCAATTTTTTATATCTCTAGGGCATTTGCCCGTGGTGAAAAGTTTTCTGTTGCCCCAAAAATTGTCAAAAGGAGGCAATGTAAAGTTGCAAAGGGGTGTAACTTTCATCCTGCTCCTGATGCGACCAAACTGACTATTCCAACACATCTAAATGGGTACATTTACATTAGGCATAGTCCTATTTTTAACCCAAACATGTCGAAACAATCTGAGCTACATTGTACCAACGATATCCCTGAAGAGTCCAAAGTGCAAAAAGGCAGCAATCTTTGATGAGATGTTATTCAAAAACCATGTCACTTAGAAACATTCTGTCTAAGGTAATACGATCATGTAAAGTGCCTCTACAATAACCTCTCTCAATTTTTTATATCTCTGAGGCATTTTCTCGTGGTGAAAGGTTTTCTGTTGCCCCAAAAATCATTAGAAGGAGGCAGTGTAAAGTTGCAAAGGGGTGTAACTTTTGTCCTACTCCTGATGCGACCAAACTGACTATTCCAACGCATCCGGATGGGTACATTTACGCTAGGTATTGTCTTTTTTTTCACCCAAACATGTCGAAACAGTCCGAGCTACATTGTACCCACGATATCCCTAAAGAGTCCAAAGTGCAAAAAGGTAGCAATCTTTGGCGAGATGTTACTCAAAAACTGTGTCACTTAGAAATATTTTGTCTAAGGCAACATGATCATGTAGAGTGCCTCTACAATAACCTCTCTCGGTTTTTTATATCTCTGAGGTATTTGCCCTTGGTGAAAGGTTTTCTGCTGCCCCAAAAATCATCAGGAGGCAGTGTAAAGTTGCAAAGGGGTGTAACTTTCGTCCTGCTCCTGATGCGACCAAACTAATTATTCCAACACATCTGAATGGGTACATTTATGGTAGGCATGGTCCTATTTTTCACCCAAACATGTCAAAACAGTCTGAGCTACATTGTACCGACAATATCCCTGAAGAGTCCAAAGTGCAAAAAGGCAGCAATCTTTGACAAGATGTTACTTAAAAACTGTGTCACTTAGAAACATTCTATCTAAGGAAACGTGATCATGTAAAGTGCCTCTACAATAACCTCTCTCAGTTTTTTATATCTTTGAGGCATTTGCCTGTGGTGAAAGGTTTTCTGCTACCCCAAAAATTGTCAGAAGGAGGTAGTGTAAAGTTGCAAAGGGGTGTAACTTTTGTCCTGCTCTTGATGCGACCAAACTGACTATTCCAATGCATCTGGATGGGTACATTTACGCTAGGCATTGTCCTTTTTTTCACCCAAACATGCCAAAATAGTCCGAGCTACATTGTACCCACGATATCCCTAAAGAGTCCAAAGTGCAAAAAGGCAGCAATCTTTGATGAGATGTTACTCAAAAATTGTGTCACTTAGAAACATTCTGTCTAAGGCAACATGATCATGTAGAGTGCCTCTACAATAACCTCTCTCAGTTTTTTATATCTCTGAGGCATTTGCCCGTGGTGAAAGGTTTTCTGCTGCCCCAAAAATCATCAAAAGGAGGCAGTGTAAAGTTGCAAAGGGGTGTAACTTTTGTCTTGCTCCTAATGCGACCAAACTAACTATTCCAATGCATCCAAATGGGTACATTTACGCTAGGCATGGTCCTATTTTTCACCCAAACATGTCAAAACAGTCTGAGCTACATTGTACCAACGATATCCCTGAAGAGTCCAAAGTGCAAAAAGGCAGCAATCTTTGACAAGATGTTACTCAAAAACCATGTCACTTATAAACATTCTGTCTAAGGCAACATGATCACGTAGAGTGCCTCTACAATAACCTCTCTCAATTTTTTATATCTCTAAGACATTTGCCCATGGTGAAAGGTTTTCTGCTACCCCAAAAATCGTTAGAAGGAGGCAGTGTATTAAGTCAGGATGAAAGCCTATTCACTCTAGGCGCCTGTTGTGACCAAATCACACATCACACCGGAGAATCCCAAACATGCACCTTGAACAAGTGATGCTACAAGTGGTGAACAAAATGGGCGCCTTGAAGAATTGAGCCCTCCAAGACATCTTGCAATTGCCTAAAAGTCCAAAATTTACATAAGTGAGTTAAGGTGCCATTTTCCATCTCCAGAGCCTCCTTTGAGTGCCTTAACATGGAGTGAATGTTTTAGTCTATGAAAGATTGCACCTAAAGAATATAACAACCCCTTGAGTCACTAGGATGAACTAAGTTAACAAAATGAACTTCATTGAGGGAGGCGCACTTGTGCATCTAGATAACTCCAGTTTAGCGCCTGAGAAAAAGCATGTTTAGAGACACCCCTCGAATGAACCCTCTAGAACCAATAACCATAGCTCAAGATCCATAACCATGAGAAGATAAAGCATTAAAAAAATTCATCTAAAGGATGGGAAATGCCTCTTGGATGATAGTCTGCCGAGTAGACTAAGAGTGGGGAATGAGAATGCTCCTCGAAGATACACCAAGCCACAATGACTCTGATGCAGAGGTAAAACGCAACGGGAGCTTACAAATGGGAAGGAGGAGTCATTAATACAACCAGCATGTTAAAATACCTATCAGCTTATCATCATCATCATATTTCTTGCTAACACAGACAGCATCATCATATTTCGAAGAGGCATGAAATATCCTCCTGCTGACTACTGTTCACTTCCTTCGCCTTTCGCCTTTCGCCTATCAGTAGCATCATCACATTCGGCAGCGCAAACATCCTCCTGATGATCACTATTCACTTAGCGCCAAACTCTATCTTCATCATCATGATGTTTAGCATCACCTTCATCAGCAGGATATAAAATATCCGGTTGCTCCGATATATCCTGATGATGACAACTTCAAGCACCTTTCCCTCGATGCTTACGTCACCCCGATATCTGACTACACAAACAACAGCATCATGATATGACTTATCCGGTCATATTGAAACATCCTGATGATGTTATCCAAACTTTAAGCCGATAACTTATGCCGATGCCAAAACACTTAGCGACAGCAGGATAAACTTGCATAGGGTGATATTCGCAATATCCTGATGACGATGACGTCACATCCTGATGACGATGACGTCACATCCTGATGACGATGACGTCACATGCACCTGATGATGATGTCAATACACCTGATGATGATGTCATCCGGATATAAGATCCTTATATCCTCTGCAACATGATAATGAATATCCTGATGACCTTTTCAGTACTTAGCCAAAAAAATGATTTTCCCTCCCGCATACGATAGCGATATGCGGATGATGGATACACACGAAAGATGATCCTGACGACGATATACACACTGAGTATATATCCAACTTATATCATCCTGATGCACTTGAAACATACAAACTTCGTCAGCTTCATAACCTGATCCGGATAGCGATATACTCACAGATGTCGATGCGATTCACTCCGACTGGAAAAGCACATGCAGATCCCTGTATATCCGTCAGCTGCATGCAAACTCACAGAACCGCACAATTTCATAAAGACAATATGACGATCGGGCCGGATCACCTTCTGATCAAAACTTAACAGTTTATCTTCCTAAACCCTAGCACATGAGGATGCTAGGTTGATTCATAGCATGCTATCAACTGATCTCTCAAACAATGAAATGCATAAACAGAAAACTAAAATGCAAACTAAACTATCATACATGACCATTCCACCGATTCACAGAATCAACTGGTGGAAGGGTTGAAAGAATCCACCAACCTGTAATCAGAACAGAAATTCAAAACAGAAATAGCTGATAAACCAGATAATGCAATTGATGAGATCTTATTCAGATGAAACACAAATGTCCTGAATAATGTTTCACAATGTCTGGACTGATCTCTGGATTTCACTCAATCACCAGTACAACATAACACAACTACTACTCTCTTCTCTATGATATGATATGATCTCTAATTTTTATCTCAAACCCTACTGATCTGAGTTATTTATAGCAATATCCTACGAGTACTACCAACTCGATTCCCAGCGGCTGGGAGCTTCCAAGCGGTTGGGAGAGGACAGCGCATACTACCTGATCACGAACTCTAACTGCCTGCACACTCTCCTAGGCTAATCTAATACATATGCATTGGTCTAATGGACCTTATTACATTATGAAGTCAAACATGCTAAAAATAGACTAATGTCCTGTCATGGAGACAATTAACCTATATCCTGTCTTGTAGGGGTGCTCCTGCACCATACTCCCCAGAAGAAGAAATCTCAAGTCCACTTGAGATGAGAGTATGAAGATCTGCACCATGTTTCTGGATTTGCTCTTCAGTCATCCATACTGCTTCAGAATTAGGTTTTCCCTTCCAAGAGACTAGATACTCCTAGTACTGTTTGTTCTGAGTCTGTTTGACCACTCTGGTGTCCAAAACCTTTTGCAACTGTGGAGGATCATGCTTGGGAATGTCATCATTGACTGTATCCTGTAGGAGTTCCTGATCTGCATCTGGATAAGACTTGTATGGAGTTAAATCACATACATTGAATATAGGGGACAAACCAAGATCAGGTGGGAGTTGTATCTCATAAGCATTTTGTCCATGCTTGTACAAGATCTGACATGGTCCAACTTTTCTTTGCATAATTTTAGTATATTTTCCCTTAGGAAGTCTGTCCTTCTTCAAATGAACCCATACCAAATCTCCAACATCAAACTGTACATCCTTTTTCTTTTTATCAGCATATTTCTTATACTTCAAGGTGGTTTGCTGCAGTTGGGTCTTGACTTGATCATGAACCTCTTTTATGGCTTCTACAAAAGCTTCTCCTTCTGCACTAACAGGGTCTACAGTAGGTAGATCTCTCAATTCCAAAATTCCTCTTGGATGCATACCATAAACTATCTGAAAAGGTGATTTCCCTATGCTCCTATTGACAGTATCATTATATGAAAATTCAGCTTGAGATAGAATATTATCCCACTTTTCTCCATGTTGTTTTGTCAAAAATCTAAGCAAATTTCCTAAGGAACGGTTCACTACTTCAGTTTGTCCATCCGTTTGAGGATGATATACAGAGGAAAAAGACAAATTTGTTCCAAGTTTCCTCCAAAGAGTTCTCCAGAAGTGACCAATAAACTTCACATCCCTATCTGACACTATACTCAATGGCAATCCATGGATTCTGACAATCTCCCTGAAAAATAAATCTGCAATGTATGAAGCATCAGCAGTGGTTTTGCATGGCAAGAAATGTGCCATTTTGCTGAATCTATCCACTACAACAAAAACACTGTCAAATCCTTTCCTTGTCCTTGGTAAACCCAAGACAAAATCCATACTTATGCTTTCCCATGGTCTGGAAGGAATGGGTAAGGGCTGATATAAACCTGCATTATTTGACCTGCCTTTAGCTTTTTGACATATCACACATGTCTCTACAAATTTTCTGACATCTGATTGTAACTTAGGCCAAAAGTAATGTCTTCGGACCAGATCAAGAGTCTTATCTAGACCAAAATGACCTGCCATAGCTCCACAATGTTTCTCCTTAATGATGTTTAACCTCATAGAACACCTTGGAATACATAACTGTCCACCTTTGAACAACAATCCATCCTGAATCAAAAATTTAGAGAATTCAGCATGATATTTCTCTCCAAAAGAAGTACATACATGATATATCTCCCCAAAATCTTCATCAGACTCATACATGGTCTTTAGTGAATCAATGCCAACACTTTCTAACTGAATCTGGTTGACTGTTAGAACTCTCCTGCTCAAAGCATCTGCAACTTTATTCTTGACTCCTTTCTTATGCTTCAATGTAAAAGTAAAAGCTTGTAAGGTTTCTACCCATTTCATGTTTCTGTGGTTCATCTTTTCCTGGCTGTTTATGAAACTCAGAGCCTGGTTATCTGTGAATACTATGAATTCCTTTGGCATCAAGTAATGCCTCCATTTCTTGAGTGACTGGACTAAAGCATACATTTCCAAATCATATGATGAATACCTCTTTTTAGCATTATTGAGCTTCTCATTGAAAAATGCAATAGGTCTACCTTCTTGGCTGAGTACTGCTCCAATGGCCATGTGACTGGCATCACATTCTACCTGAAAGATTTTGTTAAAGTCTGGAAGTGCAAGGACTGGCTGCTGTGCCACCTTTTTCTTCAACGTTTCAAAAGAATCATCTGCTCCTTGAGTCCAAACAAATCTGCACTTCTGTCCTCCTTTGATGGTATCAAGCATGGGTGCAGAAATATGACTAAACCCTCTTATAAACTTCCTGTAGAAGGTTGCTAACCCATGGAAACTTCTGACATCATTCATAGTCTTTGGGGTTGGCCAAGACAATATGGCACTTACTTTCTCCTTATCCATTTGTAACTTTCCTTGTGAAATGACAAAACCCAAATATGTGATCTCTTCTTGCATGAATAAACACTTGTCTAAATTTATCATCAGCTGCTCTTCCTGTAACCTCTTAAGAACCAAATCTATGTGTCTGAGATGTTCTTCTTTTGTGTTGCTGAAAATCAGAATGTCATCTAGATATACTATGACAAACTTACCAATGAACTCTTTCAAAACCTCATTCATCAACCTCATAAAAGTACTAGGTGCATTAGATAAACCAAAAGGCATAACCTTCCATTCATATAACCCTTCATTAGTTTTGAATGTTGTTTTCCATTCATCTTCTGGTCTAATCCTAATCTGATGATATCCACTCTTCAAATCTATTTTTGTAAAATACTTAGCACCTCCCAAACAGTCAAGTAAATCCTCTATCCTAGGGATTGGAAACCTATACCTGATTGTGATCTTGTTAATAGCTCTGGAATCTGTGCAAAGCCTCCAAGTACCTTCCTTCTTTGGTGCTAGTACAGCTGGTACTACACATGGACTTAAACTTTTCCCAATCAGACCTGAATCTAATAATTCTTCAATTTGTCTGGCTACTTCTGCATTCTGTTCTGGAGTTAGCTTATAGGCTGCTTTGTTTGGAAGTGTTGACCTTGGAATTAAGTCTATGCAGTGACTAATATCTCTGACAGGTGGTAGGGATCTTGGCATTCCCTCTGAGATGATACCTTTGTACTTATCCAATAGCTCTTGGATAGCTGGGTCTATGAACCTTTGTTTCTTCTCTTCCTTGACTTCTTGCTGCTGTTCTTTATTCACCCTCATACATGGAATTAGGGCATATGCAACTGCACCTTCTGCTGCTACTTCTTTCATGAACTGTTTACCTTCCATCAGCATGACCTTCACCTCTTTTCCTTTAGATTTCTCCTCTTTCTCTGTCAATGGTAGTAACTCTGTCACCTTACCATCTTTAGTGATTGTATAGGTATTTCTAACACCATCATGTTGTGCCTTCAAATCATACTGCCATGGTCTACCAAATAAAAGATTGCAAGCATCCATCTTGGTAATGTCAAACAACAACTTATCCTTATATGCTCCAATCTGAAATTCTACCCAAGCCTGCTCTTCTACAGTTGTCTACTGACCTTGGGTAAGCCATGAGACTTTATATGGGGAGGGGTGAGGCAATCTCCTAAGCTTAAGCTTTGTCACCATTTCTTCAGACACAAAATTTTCAGTAGAACCAGAATCAATCAAAACTTTACATGCCTTACCTCCTGCTTTGCAAATAGTCCTGAAAAGAGATTTTCTTTGAGGGGATTCTTTGTCAGGTACCTTCATGGTAGTCACTGTTCCTCATCATTAGAGACTCTCCACTTTCTGGGTATCCATAATTATCAGGAGCATTCACACTCTGAAAAGAAGTAGAGCTTGTCATACTTTGATTATCAGGTTCTTGGATCAGATTTGTTCTCCTTTCTCCTGTTGAGCTTGTGGCCTTTTCTAGACATCTGCTGGCTATATGGCCTTCTTTGTTACAATTATAACATCTGAAGGATCCTCTGCCCTGGGATCTTCCTCTGAAAGGTCTTCTACCTCTGAAGTTTCCTTGCTGACTATAATTTTCCCTCTGGTTCTGACTATTGTTTCCCTTACTATTGTCATGACTGGATTCTCCTTGATATCCATGTCCATGTCCTCTACCTCTAAAAGGACCTCTTCCACCTCTTTCTTGTCTTCCTCTTCCTCTATGGTGTTGTTCTTGTTTTCTCTTTAACTTCTCTTCCACTTTCAATGCCAACTGAAAGCATTTCTGAACTGTATCTGGATTATGCAGACTTAAATCTTCTTGAATATTGAACCTCAATCCATTAAGGTATCTGGCTACCTTCTCTTCTTCACTTTCCTTTACCTTTGTTTTCATACAAAGTTTCATGAATTCTTTTGTATATGAGCTGACATCTAGCTCCTGTTGCTTCAGGTTTTGCTTCCTCTTGTGTAATTGGATACTGTAATCCAATGGGACATAAGCTTCCTTTACTAATGCCATCATCTTCTTCCATGTAGCGACTCTACGCTTTCCTTCCTGTACTCTATCATCTTGGATGAAATTCCACCATGTCAAGGCAGCTTCTTTCATTTTTGACTGGGCCATTTTCACTCTCTGTTGTTCTGGTATCTTCTCTGTTTCAAACAAATTGTTCAAATAGTCTATCCACACCATCACTGAATCAGGTTCCATCTTTCCTGTAAACACTGGCAAATCCAGTTTCACATCCATGGTTCTCCTCTCCATGGCCTTGAGGGCGTTCAACAGTGGTCTCTAGTCTGCAGGAACGACCTCCTCGTTCCAACTAGGGATCTCTTCTTCTTCCCTATCTTCTTCTCTACCAGAACCTACTCTGCTCCTCAACTTCGCTAACTCATCCTTCAATTCCTGATTCTGAGCCTTCACGGCCTTGCTCTCTGCGATCTGTTTCTTCACCAGAACTGCCAACTCAACGTTGGTCATCCTTGCTGGAACCTCAGATGTTCCTTCGTCACCTGACATCTTGCTATATCCTTATCTTTTCCAGAAGATCCTTCCTTTGCTCTGATACCACTATGATGCAAAGGTAAAATGCAACGGGAGCTTACAAATGGGAAGGAGGAGTCATTAATACAACCAGCATGTTAAAATACCTATCGGCTTATCATCATCAACATATTTCTTGCTAACACAGACAACATCATCATATTTCGAAGAGGCATGAAATATCCTCCTGCTGACTACTATTCACTTCCTCCGCCTTTCGCCTTTCACCTATCAGCAGCATCATGATATTCGACTACCAGCAGCATCATCACATTCGGCAGCGCAAACATCCTCCTGATGATCACTATTCACTTAGCGCCAAACTCTATCTTCATTATCATGATGTTCAGCATCACCTTCATCAGCAGGATATAAAATATCCGGTTGCTCCGATATATCCTGATGATGACAACTTCAAGCACCTTTCCCTCGATGCTTACGTCACCCTGATATCCGACTACACAAACAACAGCATCATGATATGACTTATCCGGTCATATTGAAACATCCTGATGATGTTATCCAAACTTTAAGCCGATAACTTATGCCGATGCCAAAACACTTAGCGACAGCAGGATAAACTTGCATAGGGTGATATTCGCAATATCCTGATGACGATGACGTCACATCCTGATGACGATGACGTCACATGCACCTGATGATGATGTCAATACACCTGATGATGATGTCATCCGAATATAAGATCCTTATATCCTCCGCAACATGATAATGAATATCCTGATGACCTTTTCAGTACTTAGCCAAAAAAATGATTTTCCCTCCCGCATACGATAGCGATATGCGGATGATGGATACACACGAAAGATGATCCTGACGACGATATACACACTGAGTATATATCCAACTTATATCATCCTGATGCACTTGAAACATACAAACTTCGTCAGCTTCATAACCTGATCCGGATAGCGATATACTCACAGATGTCGATGTGATTCACTCTGACTGGAAAAGCACATGCAGATCCCTGTATATCCGTCAGCTGCATGCAAACTCACAGAACCGCACAATTTCATAAAGACAATATGACGATCGGGCCGGATCACCTTCTGATCAAAACTTAACAGTTTATCTTCCTAAACCCTAGCACATGAGGATGCTAGGTTGATTCATAGCATGCTATCAACTGATCTCTCAAACAATGAAATGCATAAACAGAAAACTAAAATGCAAACTAAACTATCATACATGACCATTCCACCGATTCACAGAATCAACCGGTGGAAGGGTTGAAAGAATCCACCAACCTGTAATCAGAACAGAAATTCAAAACAGAAACAACTGATAAACCAGATAATGCAATTGATGAGATCTTATTCAGATGAAACACAAATGTCCTGAATAATGTTTCACAATGTCTGGACTGATCTCTGGATTTCACTCAATCACCAGTACAACATAACACAACTACTACTCTCTTCTCTATGATATGATATGATCTCTAATTTTTATCTCAAACCCTACTGATCTGAGTTATTTATAGCAATATCCTACGAGTACTACCAACTCGATTCCCAGCGGCTGGGAGAGGACAACTCATACTACCTAATCATGAACTCTAACTGCCTGCACACTCTCCTAGGCTGATCTAATACATATGCATTGGTCTAATGGACCTTATTACATTATGAAGTCAAACATGCTAAAAATAGACTAATGTCCTGTCATGCGGACAATTAACCTATATCCTATCTTGTAGGGGTGCTCCTGCACCAGACTCTCTCCAATAAGAATCTTCTCTAGGTCCATAATTAACTCACACCCATATCCAAGTGAAAGTCTCCTTGGTCTTCCTGCTAAAACCTCTAAGGGGTAACCATCTCAACAAGAGTCTCTAATCCCAAGAGAACTCTAGCCTCACCCAAGTCTTGAAGTATGTATGAGAACCTACAACCAATCAATCCATGTTAAGCTCCAAATGCAACACCACATTATCATGAAGCTCCCAAGCACATGACCAATGTACTCAATGCCAAGAGAACCAACAAGACCACTTTCAAAACTCCAACTACAAAATTAGGTATCCAAACATGACATCATGATCCAACATCTCCTCCTAGAAGATCACATGCAACAATACAGACATCCTAGTCTCAAGAGAACTTGTATCATGCTAATACTCTAATCTAGAATCAAGAGTCCACCAAGACACACTACCAAACACCTCTAAACCAAGGATCAACATCTACAACCACATGAAGATAACCATCTCCTAAAAATAGTAGCCAAGATGTCAAAGCACTCTCACTACAAATAATAATCATAATCCAAGAGTTTGTCCATTACACCCAACCACTATATAAGATCATCCATCACTAGGTGACGAATACACATCACTATCAAAGCTCCCACTGAACCATGATATGAACTACACATGGCATTGTGATAACCATCTCCTAAATGAAGATCACCATGGTCCACACACACTCAACTATAATACTAATAACTCCAAAGTAGAACCAAGATCTCCAATCTAAGAAGATAAACCATCATTACTGTCAAAATCTCACACTAAACTATGCAACTAAGATATCCGTGACATCATGATAAACATGCTACAAGTCCCAATAACCAACTATCCAATCATTCTCATCATCCATCCTCTCATCCCAATGCAACATACCAATGCGCAAATGAGCATAGACAAGGAAAAATAACAAAGTCTACATCAACACTAAATCAATCCCGTGGATATAGGCAATATGCATTCAAGTCATCCCACTACAATCAATGAGGTGTGCATCCCAAAAAAATGCATAACTTGTAGATCCCAACCATTGAAAACATGCAAAATCATCATCACATTAGTAACTTCCAAACTGAGATATCAAATAATATAACTTATAGACTTCACCAAATCAATCATAGATTCAACTTTCCAAACAAGTTTACAAATGAGTAACCATAGTCAAGGAACTAATCAAGCATCTAAGAGATAAGAACAATGTGCTAAAAGTAAACCACAACACCACCTGTAATCATGAATCAAACATCATAACCCATACCTATCAACTACAAACATGGTCAAGTCTTGCCAATGCTCAAATGTACCTACATATCCATGACACCATAATTATCATCATTGCTATACCTATGCTCAAATCCCACTGAAACAAGACTCCTAGGCTCACCATGTATCAACCATGTCCTCAAATTAGAATATTGCTGAGCCCATGGAGATTGATACACCCACTTCAATAGAATAGGCAATTAATGTACCTGATGTGTCTTCATTTAATAATAGTAAACATCATTTGCATCCATACTTAAACCAATCTTATTGTTGTGTTTGATGTGTCCTCTTTCAAACAACCATTTAACAAAATTTGAGTCCAAACAATAAACATTTACAACCATAAACATCTCAAAGTCCAAAATGCAAACATTCTATCATCCTTAATCATTTCCATCATGGACCCTTGGTTTGAAAAAATCATTATGCAAGATAAAAACCTTATGCCTATTACCTTGTATGAGGCTCATGCAAAACCCAAAATCACAATCAAAATAGGTCCTCAAACCATGCATCCTTTAAATGAGATCTTTTATTCAAATCAATCAAAAAATCCCTTTGACAATGATGATGATGATGGTCTTGTAGATCAAGATGATATCAAGATGACAATAGCATTAACTATGAGATCATTACATGCAAACTTTCCATAAACCTCCATCTCCCACTCATGAACATGCAAGAATATTTCAAACAAGAAATGACTAGAACTAGCTATCATGCCAATCCTAAATACACATCTAATGGTCATCCTAATGGTACCTTTGGTAAGGGAAGAACCACTTTCGACCAAGGTCCTCGTATTCAATTCATATGTCCAATCCCAACCGCATGTGAGAACTATTTATCATATGTATCCTATTCAAATCCTCCATCTCATAATCCTTACATTCCAACTTATCCCATCAATCCAAACCCACTACATCCAAATCATCCTTTTTAGATTTCCTCCAAGGACTTCTAGTGGAGGAAAAATCTCAAACTAGAAATCACAAATTCAATTAGTGTACCTCTCCCAAGCCTATCCAAAAGTCACATAGTACCATGCCTATCCATCAAACACCACAATGCAATCAAAATCCTAACAACATGCCCATGATCCAAGATCAAGTGCAATCATGCAAAGATATTATCAATCACAAGCTTATTAATAATGAACTAGAGTCTTCTAGTACCATACTTTTCCATCAAACACCATCATGTAATCCATGGCCTATCAAGCCTATCAAAGAAAATGCAAACATCCTATGTAATACAATCGGACTTTAAATATTTGAAGTAGCCATCTACAAATATCCATTCACACGTGGATTTATAATGCAAGTATGGATGCCATCAATAAAAAAGATTTGTATTAACCAAATATCCATATAGGCATACATCAATATCTGTCAATATAAGTATAACATATATACAAAATAGCCATATAGGCTTACAAGAATGCCATATAGGCATACAATGTCAACTATGTACAATACAAAATATATGTCCACAAATGCCATATAGGCATACAACAAAGGAACACAATAAAAAGTCATTCCCCTCTGGCTAGTGAAGAGAATAAATCACGAGCAGCCTTTGATCTTCTAGGGGATGGAGATGCGCATGTGGGTGGTCTACTACGAACCCGAGGGCTATTCCTCCTATTTAGGTCTTCCTGCATCTTTACATATTACAATAAAAAGTATAGACATTAATATATAGAAATTACATGTTATAAAAAATGAAACATTTAACAAAATAATCACTTACCGCTAACATATAATCTATCTCCTCGCTTGCCTCAGTAGCAGGAATAGGCCTTGGTGATGTCATGTCCTATAGAAACCATCCAGATAGAAATTAAACTTCAAATCAATAATCTTTTGATTTTTCAAAAATAGACAACTATAACAATGAATGTAAATTGAAATTTACTAATCTGCCTCATACCCCTGTCAATGCCATGCAGCTATGAATCGCAGAGGCCACACCCTGCTCCATTGCCCTATGAACATGGGGAGGTGTCTCCACAGCCTACATCATCTGGAAATAAAACAACATTATTCAATTACAAAAACTATAATAGTGATGCAAATCATGGCTCCTAACATACACACACGTTCATCTAAACATGGAAGTACACACAATAAAGCACACAAATCACATACAAAAATTTAGTAAGTACAGTTCATTCATTAAACTATTTATTTTATTACCTCCGTAAAGCTTTGAAGTCCACCACCGCTGGCAGGTGTTGCTGTGAAATCTACAGTATTAACCTATTCAACATCCAAAATTAGATATTAGAATACCATTCATATAACGATGCTATTCACGTGTAATATTTATAATTGTTTACTAGTTACATACCTCGACAGTAGATGATCTAGTGAAAAATGCAGGTGGAGAACCACTGAAAACTGCATCGATGCTATGACCCTAAAATTTTATTAAAATCATCAATTTAAATTAGTTAATCTTGTATTTCAAAAATAAAATTTAATAAATTAAATTCAATAAACTTGCTAATATTTACCTGAGTATCAAGGCCGAAAGTCTCACTCAGGAGGGTATCTATCATCAGCATCTGCTCAGCTGTAGATGTAGCCTGTGCACCTACGTCCTGACTGTCCATGGGGTCATAACCACAGGCTGACCCGCAAGCCTGGCAAGTATGGGGTGGGACCCTACTCCTCGCACTATCTCCCAACCCACTCTGTGTTGCAGGACTGGCATGCTCTATGATGCTCTGGGTCAAGGCACTAATCAACTGAAGTGTATCGACCTCAACACTCTCCTTCACAATGGAAGGGATAGAAACATGCTCGTGGGCTAGTCTGCTGATTACTCATCTCACTATCTGCTGTGGGTCAAGATGTGCCCCTGGTCTATCTTGTGCTGACCCCCCACCTCTACCCTGGAAGTCTCGCATATCAAAATAGTTTAGCACTTTATTGAGGACAAACTCGTAGTAGAGTTTCCTCAAAAAGAATTGCGGGACCTCATTATTATTGCATGGAGGATGGTCAAAAACCATCCACCACCTCTGCCCGAAATTGTCCCTTATCGCTTGGTTGTTGCACCAATGGATAGGGAACCTCTTGCATGTAATGGGTGGAGGTTGATTTGTTTGTGGGTTTGTGAAAATTGAACACAAGTCTAATTTTGTAATTTGTAATTTTTTCACATCTTGGAATGACAACTTGTCTGCATAGTAATCTCTAAACTCTCTCCTTTTATCCATCCAACTAGTTATTTGCTTGCTAATTAAATCTACATTTGATAACATAGACTCAAGAGATTTGGCAAGCGTGGACGTATGCAAGGTTGAAGTGGAAGGATCTTTCAACCTTGTAATTATATCTTCAATTTCCTTTTTGTTGTTTTTAATTTGCCCCATTATATTTTCTTGTGTTCCAGGGGCATGTCGAGGAATGAATGGAGGAGGTTGTTGTTCTGCAGGTATTTCCTCCTCAGGATTTTGTGGATTTTGAGGAGGAGGAGGAGGAGGTGCATTAACATTTCCTGACAATTAACAAAATATACATCAAAAATCAACAAAAACCTACCTATTTAGAAACAAATTCAAACAAAAAAACAAATATAACTCATCCCTTTGACATGCTCGCTTTCGTGGCGGCATTTTAGCGATGAATCGATAAGCTTTTTGTGTTGAATGGTGTTTTGCAAAACGCGAGCGTGCTTTCGAGGGTTTGCAAGCCGCAGGTAGAGAGGAGAAAATAGAAAGAAATGAAATTGGAAAACTTTTTTTTAAAATTTATAGGAAGTCATAACGCGAGCTTAAATTTTTTTTGAAATTAATTTGCCCACTTTTTGGCCCCCCATCTTCTTGCACTTATAACGCGCTCGCGTTATGACTTAATTTTTTTAAAAATTAATTTGGCCACTTTTTGGCCCCCCATCTTCTTGCACTTACCCATATCATCAGACAGATCCTCTGAGGTCTCAATTTTCATAGAAGCAATGCAAGTTATTACAATCTCAGCTCATAAATGTACCATATCTTGCCATCGGGTTGGTATATTAATTACAAATATTTGAGTGATGTCTTGGAGTGTCACATCAATCATGTCTAATAACTATCGTTGTATCATTGCAAATCCTAAGAGGATGCCAAGCTCTATGCTTAAATTTGTAACATTTTTGAACTAACAAAATGGAGTTAACCTATATGGTTGATGACTCCCTACACTTTAAGTTCTGCTAGACCTAGGTAGGTGTACCTTACTGATGAGGTAGATTGAATGAATGTGTGATTTGGCTAAGTGATGGATCTACTCACAGTGGAAAATGGTGTGGAATAGATGATTAATTGCTACCTACTTTTACTTCTAATGTCTAAACAGTGATTGAGAATGGTGTGATCCTAATTTGGTATAAATTGTATAAGCAATATCAAGGCGAAACCAAGGAATATATTTAACTAATGAAATGAGTAAGATCAATGCTTAAAACTATTGGGCTATATGAGTCAGTGAATGGAAACAAATGTGTGTAATTGGTGAGCTTATCTCCTAGCTTAACTCTGATAGTTGGGCACTTTCAATATTTACACCTTGTGTAAATCTGCAGGTTTGTATGTGACAGTGCTCTTCTTATATAATCCCAATGATATTCCCTTGAATTACTGTGAAACCATGAAGGCGTTTTAATTCTTAAGTTGATAGAAACCAATCATAATAACTTCTTTAAGAGGATTTAATCTTTTCAGCAAGAACCAATCAAAGTCAATTATCAGAAAGGAACTTTAATTCACATCAACCAGAAACCACTCAAAGAACTTCACACAGTGACAACAAATGTTTTTTGACAAATATAGATTTGAATAATTCAATAGAACCACTGTGGAGACAACACAATAACATATAATCATAAAAACTAACACAATTGTTGAACACCAGAAATAAACCACCATATATAAATATTTTGCTCCATAATGCTTTTAATAAATAATCATGTGCAATATAGTTTTCTTCAGGTAAGACATAACTGACAATATATATTTTCTTCTTATAATATATATATGTAGTCTTCTACTAATTAGAAAAAGAT
Source organism: Cunninghamia lanceolata (assembly GCA_027924645.1). Lineage (NCBI taxonomy): Eukaryota > Viridiplantae > Streptophyta > Pinopsida > Cupressales > Cupressaceae > Cunninghamia > Cunninghamia lanceolata. The sequence goes on from BSBN01000904.1 coordinate 11,825,574, forward strand.
CCTACTAACCATGCCCCCCTTGACCATCATAAGTTTTGATCTTTATATTAATATTAATGAAGAGACATGCCTCTTCATAATGTCATTTGAGAATTAACAATATTATGAGACTAAACAAACACAATTAAGCCCTACCAAGCCACAAGTAAATCTAAGCAAGCTGATCTAAGTATTTCTCACTCAAGTGTGTTTTAGTATATTCAATGGCATCCCTAATGTCCACCTCCATTGAGACCATCTTCTCCAAATGTGAGCAAGCCTCCTTAGATGCTGAATCTTTCTATTTCACAATTTCTAGGGCTTCTTTCAAGATTCCCTGACACTCCTTGATCCATTCATCTTTTCTTTTCAAATCTTTGTCATTTTTGAGTAGCATAGGTACACCTATCTACGAAGTCTCTATGCATTCTTTTACTTCATCTTGGAGCCTATCATGATATTTCTTATGTTGCTTAATAAGATTGACAGCATCGGATGTGCTTGCACTGTCAGAGGCTTGTTTTCCCTGTATCTCTTGTAACTTAACTCTTATCTTATTATCCAGCCTCTCATGTTCCTGAATGACCTTTTGATTCTCAGAAAAAAATTTCCCATAATTTATACATCCATTTCATCATATGATCATGCCTGTTCTGCAGGACTATAGTAAGTGTATCTATTCTAACCTATCATTTGATTTTTTGAAGGTGATTGGGCTTGTTGTGAGCTCTCTGCCTGTGTAATCATTTTGAGAGGAACTACATCCTTTAAAAAATCATTTTTCTTTTTCAATCTCTCCCAACTCATCTTGTAGGTATCCCTCTCTTTATCAACAACTGAATCTGAGCTTTATTTAGCTTTTCTACATTTACTCCAAGCTCTGTTGTGACAACTGGATCAGTTTCTCCAGCTCTCAATGCCATAACATGACCAAAAGCTTTCTCAGTATCAATGATTGCAAGCTTCTTATTCGCAGGATACAGAGCCCATATCATGAGAGAATTCTCATTTGGATTGTATTTTGTTCTTGTAAACACTTCAACAAGCCCTTTAGAACTAAGCTTGTGTTTTGTGTCATCACTATACAAAAAACTATCAAAAACAAGTACTGATTTCAAATCAAGTCCTGGGAATATTATTACACCAGATTCTCTTAGTAGCTCTCTGCCTTTCTCAAGAGTCATATCTTCTATCTCCTTTTCAACCTCTATTTTAAAAGCATTCATCAATTGTGCCTGATTATCTGGTGTAACATCTAGGACTGATTCTCTAATAGCCTTTCCCTTATGTCTGTACAAAAAAGATCTAAACTCAGGAGTATGAATGAATTGGTTGTATGAAATAAAAGATCTGTATGCAACCTGTCTAACATTATCATCCCCTGTTTCTTCAATTTCTAATTCTCTTTCTGGGGGTTGATATGGTTCAATTTTGCATTTTGAAATTGTATCAGGTAGGTCATGGGTTTCAGCGGCTATAGACCCTTCACTGTCAGAGGACAAAACTTCAATTTCTTGTGTTTTTCTTCTCCTTTCCCTTACTTCTTGATTATACTTATCAATGGCTATTTTAGCTTCTGCTTCTTCCAAATTTTTGATCACATCCTCATGAGGGAATGGTACATGAGCATATCCTCCTAGTTTTTGCTTCTTTTTAGCATAATCAATAAAGCCCTCTGAGTCAAAATTCTTTCTTTGTATCCCTTTCCCAAGATTAAAATGAGATGATTTATCAAGAATAAGATCATAACCTTCTTTAGCCAACACAGTGAAGTCACCAAAACATAAGGTGCTCAGCATAAAGGATTGTTTATCATATGCACTAAGATGCATCACATTTGAGTAATCAAGTTGTCTAACTATTTCCAAGTATGCCACCCTATCTGGTACAGGTTTTGGCAATAAAAAAGAGGTATCCTCAAACCCATACACTCTGATCATTATGGAATCACAGAAACTATACCAATCTCCCCAATTGTGGTTCACAGCAGGTGACCCATCAAAATCTTTGGGTTTAAGAAACCTTTTAATTTCCTCAGAAAAAGTATAACTGCATGGGTAGCCATAACATCTGTATAGGGTTTTCACAAAGAATTCTTCAAAATAAACATAACTAGAATTTCTAAACCTACTGTCCCAAACAGAGGTCCATAATTGTGGAGGCAGAGGCTGACCATTTTTATCAATTTGTGAAATTTTTAGCTACTCTGGCCATAAATTTAATTCTTGTCCAAAATACAAAAGCATATGCATGAGAATAGAATAGTGTCTGAAGCTAACTGTGGGGGAACTATTTTTTATGGCCTTTAGACCTGAGTCTATTTCCGTAAAAATAAAAGAAGCATAATCAAATGTCCTAGCTTGATGGCATTGGATATCCGCAAAGATAACCATGGGCACTATAGGCATAAACTCTGGAACTTCAGTCCCCAACACCTATCCCACTGAGTAATATGTGTATGTCAAGTAAGGTTCAAACAAATCTACATGAAACGGTGGTTCGTCCCCTTCTTCAAATGGTACCAGACTCCCTTCATTCCGTGGCCTCTGTAATGGTAGTCTCCAGCCCTTATATGTTATATCCAATTTGAAATATTCCTTTTCTAGGGCTTCATACACAATTGGGGTGTTGTATGTGTCATTTAAGTCAAAAAATTCATAGATTACATTTTTAGAAACATGAAACAGGGGATTTCCTTATAGATTGCATATGGCTTTTTGATCAGGGTCATAATGGTATGCCAGTAGTTTCAAAAGATCGATATTGACAAAAACATCTGTAACTATCAATCTCCCCAAATTGAGTTGCCAGGGGTTGCAGACGGGTTCCATCCTATGTCTCCTATGATAGTGGAACATAAATAACTCATATCCTTGAATAGGAGTCCATACATTTCCTACATATTTGTATTTATCTTCAAGTTTTTCCACATTTGCTCTTAATTGTGTAGTTCTTTTGGCCTTAGGCCCTGAACCGGGCAACTAGTCTACAAGGTTTTGGTTCAATTTCCTCTCTAGTGTTTTCTCTCCCTTTTCTGTGTCAATTTTCTATTTTTTACCCTTGGTTTGGCTCTTCTCAATTGGTTGCATCTTCTTTGTTTCAGAGGAACCTTCCATTTTTGGTGACTATTAGAACTTGACTATTCCAAAGAGAGTTCAAGGACTTATCTGTATACAATCTATGCAATCTCCTTAGCTCCTGGTGAACTCCTTCTTCTCTATTTGCAACCCTTGTATTGATCTCAATTGAATTCAATATGGTTTATACCTCTTATGTTTAATCAACCATTACTAGTTGCCACTTGAATTGAATGCAGGGAGTTCATGACTTTCAAAATGTCAGGGCGATGCTCTTTTATTCATATCGGTGAGACTCTCTCATTCTTTTACCAACCTTCATATTGCCTTAGCACCATTTTCATTCATATGTATCTAATTGGTCGTCATGGGTACATTAGTGTCTCCCCAAAGCAGTTTTTAACCTTTTATCGTTATTTTGGGAAGATATTTCAATTTTCATCCTGACAACATTTGGTCAAGTTGGATTAATATTCACCCTGGCATCAGTGAGTGTTTCTCTAATGGATAGAGATTAGCTTGCCATTATCAGCATGATAATCTTCATCGGCAAGAAAATATGAGGGTCTCCTAACGGTTCATGTCTTCCCAATGGTCTTATTTCCTTCATTCAACTTTACTGGAACATATCAGAGAGAGTCTTGCTGAAAATCCTTTTTCTCCTTATTTCGGGGTGACTTTTATGATCGGAGAAGCTTAAGGATTTCATTCTGACTATATGTGTCATGCTGATAGCCTTATCATTATGCATCAGGGAGAGATTGCTTGCCTTAATGCTAATAAGTCATTGATCGGTGTGACTTAAAGGCTTGGTGTGACTTCAGGACTTTGCTCTGATTGTTATACTCATGCCAATGAGAATGTATCAGTGATACATACCAAATGTCTCCTCAAAATTTTTAACATATGAAATCTTGGTCGTTCAGACATTGCTCATCTCTCACCGATTATCATATTTTCTTCCAAAAATGTATTTTACCATTCAGTGTGAGTTACATGAGGTCTTGTCAATATGGATGAACTAGTATCAGACTTGAGCTATGGTCATAGAGATAGGTATGTTCATGGGATCTTTTATGTGTGGACTCTGATATGGATCTTGTCACGCAAATTTCAATGGTTGGTCTTGGAAATGAGGGACATTAGTGAATTCTTTAGCAGATGAAAAATGTGATTTTTTTAGTTCCAACAGTGACTTTGCATTCTATTTCACTGATGCCCACCTCTTCCATCGATGGATTTCCTTTTCTTGGTCTATCAGTGGGATTCTGTATGTAGTTACTCTGATATACCCTAGCTCAATTGGTACTTATCATATTGGTAATGCTTTTCAGTTATCTTAGACCATCGGTGAAACTTTATCCTTGGTTCCACCGATCCTTATATGTTTCAGCGATGCTTATTGTCCTTGTGGGCTTTTATCAGCATATCAGGGGAACTTGTATATAAGATCCACTGAAGTCAACATGTTCTATCTAACTTGAGTTCATTGGCTCATCGGTGAAGGTGTGACATTTATTCCACCGAAGTCTTTATGTTGTGGAGATACAATTTGCTTTTACCAATTTTGTCGGCCTATCAGTGGGACCATGATGTAGTTTCCACCGATATCTGTATGTTATTCTGATAAGTTCACTGTGTTTAATTTCATTGATCTATTGGTGGGATGACTCAAAATTTACTCCGATAGGTCATTATCATACTGATATAATACTATCTTGTCTCTATCAAACCACCGGTGTAGCATAATGAAAGATTCCAACGATAGGTCTATTCTAGGCCGATATACCCTTAGCTCATAAGATTTCAAATCTTGTGTAAGTTGTTTGCTTCACGAGTCTAAATCCTTATTGCTTTTTGGGTCGGTATGAAGGATTCAAAGTCTTGCTAAAGTGGACGTAATGATATTTTTGTCAATTGTAACTAGGGTGATGGTACTAATGGTTATGGGTGGCTATGCTATGGATCTTGTCACACAAATGATGGCTTTCATAATACCAAATTTTGTAATTTAGGGTATAATACTTTTGAAATTTTGTAATTTAGAGTATAATACCTTCATGAAATTTTCTATAACCTCCTCTACTTCTTTGTCTTCTTTGTTCTTAAACACATCTTCCCCTGGTATAGGAACATGGGTGTATCCACTAAGGTTTTGCTTTTTCTTACAAGAGTGTATGTACCCTTCAAGATCATAATTCATTCTTTGTGCACACTCCTTTAATTTGAATTCATCCAACAATGAAAGATAATAAGATCACTGGTAGTGGGATGTTAGGTTTTCAGGTACATCAATTATAAATTAAGGTCGTATACTATGGTAATTAACTAATTATACGTTGTTTGTGAATTTCAATTTTTTTTTAATACAGTTGGTTGAGAGTGGGATGCACTACATTTGTATGTCACAAACAATCTTGATTGGATGATGGTATGGATTGAACGATGTCAATAATCCAGTCGTGCATTAACATGGGAAGGTGTGGCTTCATTGGTTAAAGAAGCTCATCGTAATGGAGATTCCAATGTTACACCAAGGGAAATTGATTTAGCATATGGTTTAAGAGATAAACAGGTATGTATAAATATATTAATCACCCATATTATTTAATTATTTTCAATTATATTAATGTATATATATGTTGAGTTTTTTTTTCTTTGCATACATTCAGCCAAGAATAAATATGTTTATCAACCGATGATGCAATAATTTTTAGATGTTTGACATATTGCAGGTGAAACACCACAAGGCTATGTGGTGCAATGGTTGTAAATTTTGAATCAAAAAGTTGGATGACACGAAGAAAACTTGTGATTCTGGGATAACTACAGTCTTTCAAGTGACTAATGTTTCATCTAGAAGTGACATACATCCAGAAGTCTTAGAAAATTGATACTATAGGATTTTGGATGATATACTTGAGTGTGACTTTAAGTCCTTCAAATTAGTTATGTTTGTCATCCAATGGTACAGGCTATGATTGAATGAAAATGAGCCTGAGAGAACTATTATTGAACATGATAATGGATTTACCATGGTTAATACAAGGTCGATCGAGCAAGCTAGAAATGAGCCCTATGTTCTTCCAAGCAGGTATTTTACTTAGAGGTTCCAGGTAAACTGATTTGGTCATTTGTTGTTATACATGATCCAAGAGGAAGGTCGGTAAAGTATAATGTGGTGGAAGAAGAAGATACTGAAGAACTAGAAGATGATGTAGATGATGATCAAGATCAACAGTTAGTTGATGATGTGCCTGATGAAGATGTCGAAGAAGAGGAACTAGATCATGATGATGTAGGAGTTAATGTTCATGAAGATGATATCTGTGTGGATGATGACATTATTGAAACTAATATCAATGATGATGATGATGATGATATGACCAATCCTTACAATGTCGAATCTGGATTGGATGATATAGACAAAGAGTTGGATGAAGAAGAAGATCAATGACATTGAAATGTATGAGTTATACGATTATATTATCTATTTGATATTAATTTCTTGATAGAATTATATTTGACTTATATGGTTACATAATTAATTCATGATGTACTTTTTAATGTTGTTAATTCATGATGTTACAACTATTGTATCTCTCCTAGAAATTTCCATATGATCAAATCCTAATTACTCTATGACTATTTATGATTAGATATCATTTGATCATATCTTTTGTTATTTCATTCCCAAAAAAATAGCATTTCCTCATGTTGACCCCCATATAGTGACATGTGAATGGGGCCAACATTGAAATTTTTCAATTTGTGCATGTATGGAGTGAAACTTGACATGGTTAGCTTAGACGTATGCGTTGACAATATGAGAGGGTTTGGAGACTCAAACATGAGGTCATGCTATATAAAGGCATCTCGTCCTTCCTAGGATAGAAGAAAACTCGTTATGCACAAGGATAAGAATCAAAGAGACTGAAATAATCGATTCACTAGATATGCTCCCCATTATTGTAATAGACCAATGGAAAAAAAACAAGTCATAACAAGAATAGGACCAAAAAACTAGGAAAAGAAACCTTGTAGGCTACATTAATAAGACATTGATTGCAAGCATTTCTTCCATGATGTTTAAATGATAAAATATCAGATAGATCAATCTTTAGTCAAGTAGTATTTCAATCACTAATTCTTAGACATCCATCGTGATTAAACATCACATATCATAAGCCTTTTTAACAATCACTAGGACTGTAGATAATATTCAATCATGTCATAGGAAATAAATCATTAAAAATTATAAAGAAAGAGAAAACCAACTATATAAGCTCAGCAAGCCACCATACAAAAATTATATTTTGTAGAAAATAAAATAAACTATATGTTCACATAGCATATATATAAACTATATAATTTGAATTTTGGCCCCCTGTGCGTAGGAGCACGACATAACATACTACACCGAGACCCTAACTAGAGAGTTGCACCAAGAACCACTGCATCCAGCCCCTGAGTGGAGAGTTGTGAGACTTCACTGGACGAGTGATGCAAGGCCATTGAGTCAAGGAGGAAGACTAGGAACCATTTGGTAGGAGGAAAGCTAGAGTGAGAGGTGAGGGCACTCAGAAAGGGAGAATCAACCAAGGGATAATGATTGTAAGTGATTTTTCCCCCACATTTAGAAATCTTGTTGCAAGTACAATGATTTAGACTTTGTTTGTTCCCACCGAGGTGCTGCATGCTATAATTTGGTCAATTCGACCCAATGTCCCATTGACAAACCCAAGTACTACCTAGTACTAGTGTCTAGTTAGTTTGAACAACCAAGCTTTGAGATGTTCAATCAGTTGGGTGGCCATTTTTGGCCTATGAACTGCATTTTTTGTATCTGTCTTAGCATATTTTTTCTACTATAAGAATGAAAGGAATTCTTGTCACATAACAGCACCTGAAGTTCACTAGGGTTCAAATTTCTAAACTTTATTGAAATAAATTTACATATTGAGGTCCACAAATGATCAAAGGGACTGAAAACAATACATGGTCTGTGAGTGCAATGAAAAATGCCCAGTGTCTATCCATAAGAGAATGTATAGAAGTACATGATGTAGAGTCAGAGGAAGGAGACAAACTCAGACAATCTCATTTGACAAGTCACAAAGAATCTTGAACTTTCCTTCTTTTGACACACTTATTCAACTATATTTCCCTTCACAAAACTCAACACAAACACTCAACATTTACTTTAGAGTTCCAAACCATTACCAGACCTTCAAACACCTTAGTCAACTTCATCTTGATCAAAACAAACAATTATCCAGTCTGCCCTTTTATTTTACCATTAACTCTCTTTATGACTGTCCTAAACTTCACAATTTCAACTCAACATAAAGTAATCTGACCCAAAATAGTATTTAGGCTAATATAGACCACATAATTTCCATTCCATTTCACTTCAAACAAATGTAAACCATCTCCCATCCTTTATTCTTGACAATTTAACAAAATCATATACTGTACTTTCATTTTAGTCTCCAAAATAGGGCTATTATTAGACAGATCAGTCAAAGCAATGGACTTTTTAACTTCATGCTTACACCAAACCTAATATCAAATGAGATCAAATTATACCTTGGTAATCTCTTAACCAAAACAACCAAGAACTCACACTTAATCATCAAAAGTCCTTAAAGTTCTTACTGTCACTGGTTCCTTCATACCCTATTTGCAACACTTGTAGGTCTGCCAACCTATTTGTCAGGGATTCATTCACAATCTAAGCACTATTACACAAGTCCATCCACACTTTTCAATTCCCTCCTTGCATATCTAAAACAGATTCAAAACGAGTATCAAAACTTTTACAACACAAGCTTCAAATATTGTTGTCTCAGACATATTTAGGCCTAATTAGGCCTGATTTGCATAAGGGCTTGTTGCTTTAGTAACTCTTGACCAAAGTACACTTGTCCAGTGCTTGGGACATGTTTAGTTTGACTGGTATATGCTCTTCAAAGAATCAAAGTCCATTTATAAAGTATTTTCTCAAAACCCTAAGGGCTTAATCTTCATAATTACTCTGTTCACAGACTGTACACACAGTTTTTCAGTCAAGAAACTTCATTCCCTCACATCTTATCTTTATGATTTTGCCCTAAATCCACTGAAACATGAAAGAACATTCATAGTAGGATAATCTCACAAGAAACCAGAAGATTCCACCAATTAATAAAGGAGAAACATAATTATTTCTATCTCTGCTTACCCTAACTATATGTATCCAAGACCCATCATTCACACATTTCAAATTGAAGAGATATAACATATCGGCCAAGCAGTATCTATGTCACCCAATCATGTTTTATGTTTATATTGGCATGATACAATATATCTACACAATAACTAGCAAGCTTTACTAATAAAAACATTGCAGGAATGGCCTACGTGAACGAGGAAGCACATTGTACAATATCGGCATAGGCACATTGCATTCATACCAATTGGTAGAAGAAATTGGGCTATATATTTTGATTAAAAAGGAATAAATAGAGAATGTAGCACCATATGAAATGCATATCAGCATAACTCATGAAATTTTCCCCAACAAAATACTCATTGGCCATTGGAAGCCTAACAAGTGATAATTTCGATCTCATATACTACTCTGATGAAGATAAAAGACTCATATCGGGGACACATTCTTTTTGTTCTACCGATGGGTTATTCAAGAAAGTAAAAGATATACTCACTCAGGATTTCGGCATGAGGTACACCAATATATTTCATCGGAGGAACATAATGATATCAGGACAATAGAAAATGGACCGCCCAACAACACATCTTACAGCAATAACATTTAGTTGGGAGAACATATCTCAAGTTACACCAACATAGTGGATTAAATAAGTCACCATCAGTGAAAGTAAAAGATGTTTGATTGAATAATTTAAAAAAAAAACTACAGGGTTTCATCGCAATTTTGATGAACATAGGCCGATGAACCACAAAAATTTGTGACGAGGTTGCTGTACATGCGATGCAGTTTTCTTCATAATGGCAATGACGATTTGCTCCACCTTGTCAAAAAATGGATGAATGTTTGGTTTTGTTTTACAATTTCAAATGGGCGTTCTATAATGTTTTGTGATTTTTGCATCGATAGATGGACGAAGTTACATCGATTTTATGATGGACACTACCAACATTTTCTGTGTCATTGACTAATGATGCTGGGTCATGGTTTGCTCCACCTTGTCAGAAAATGGATGGACGTTTGTTGTTTTTTCGACGATTTCAAATGGGCGTTCTGCAATGTTTTGTGATTTTTTGTGTTGATAGATGGACAAAGTTATGTTGATTTTGTGATAGACACTGCCAACATTTTCTGTGGTGCTGACCGACAATGCTGGGTCGTGGTTTTGACGTAAAAAAATTGGTTGTTAAAGTGACAAAATTTAAATCAGTGTTGCCTCGGTAAGTCCACAATATTTTGTTGATATGTCACCAAACATTCATTAGAATTTGTAGTCAAATACAGTAGTGACATGTGCAAATGCTTCACATCTAAAGGTTTTGAGAAAAGAATAACTCACCTTCTTACCTATCCATGCTTCCTTTGGAATACCATAGCCCAAAGAAATTGAAGGACCTCTATTAATTAAATATACAGCAGTATTGATAGCCTCTGTCCACATGTTTAAAGGTAGCCCAACATGCAATCTCATGCTCCTTGCATGCTCCATTATAGTCCTATTCATGCGCTCAGCCACTCCATTTTCTTGTGGAGTCCCTAGAACCATTTTCTACCTATAAATTCCATTAAAGGAACAATAGTCCTCAAATTCTTTGCTACAATAATCACTACCATTATCAAATCTGAGACATTTTAATCTTTTACCCATCTCATTCTCAACCAAGCTTCTCCATTTCTTAACTGTTTCAAATACATCAGATTTCTACCTAAGGAAATAAATCCAAACCTTCCTAGTTGCATCATCTATGAATGTAACATAATACCGAGAGCCACCGAGAGAAGATACCTGAGCCGGTCCCCATAAATCTGTATGCACAAGCTCCAACTTTTCATCTTTATTTTGCTTCCCATCCTTGAGAAAACTAACTCTCTTTTGTTTGCCATACACACAACTTTCACAGAAATCCATATTAATACATTTCAAACCTGGTAAAACTTTCTTAAAATGAAGTACCTTCATACCTTTTTCACTCATATGCCCAAGTCTGTTATGCCATAGTGTTGTCTCAGAACCTACAACAACTATTTCAGTCTCTTCCTATGAACCCGTAGCAATTGTTCCTGAACCTATTTAGTTTTTCTCTACAACAACTAAAGTAGAAGGAACAATATGACTTGTACAAAGATATAAGGTGCTACTTTCACACCTTTTGCTACTATTAAGGCACCTCTTGAAACCTTCCAATTTTTATTACTAAAAGTAACTATGCAACCTTCATCAGCTAGCTGCCCTGCTGAAATTAAATTCCTACTTAGCCTTGGAATGTGCCTTACCTCTTGTAGTAGCCAATGATTCCCATTCTACAACTTGATCTTGATTCTTCCCTTTCCAACAATCTAACAAGGTTTGTTATCTCCCAAATAAACTAGCCCAAAATCCCCTTGGACATAATCAAGAAAATAACTTCAATGGGGCGTAGCATGAAATGAGACCCCTGAATCTAAAACCCACGAATCATCAACATTATCTAGGGAAAGAATCAGATTTATTACTTACCACATTTGTCTCATTATTGCCTTCTTATTTGTCTCCTTCTTTATTCTTCTGAGACCAGCAATGTTTCTTCAGATGACTTGATTTCCCATAGTACCAGCAATCCTTCTGTCCTCTGGATTGGGACCTCTTGTCCTTTGATTTTTCTCATGACTTCCCATGACCTCCAGAACCTTTTCCTCTCTCCTTTGATCTGCCCCTACTTTCTGCATTCAAAACACTACCTGATGTGGACCCTCCTGAGCTTTTCCATCGCATTTCCTTGCTAAGGATAACACTAACAACATCATCAAATTTCAAAGTATTTGAACCAAAGACAGAGTTACTTATAGCCATTACCAAGCTATTCCAGCTTTCTGGCTGTTTAGGGGAAAATTGGATTTGTGAATGTTCTATATTTTAGATGTTTAAATCCTCCTTTCCACCATACATTCAAGGATCTAGGGTTGAGTGGCGAGCACTATCATACCCTAGGTCACTTGCAGATGTAGGGAAACTTGGATTTAGGAATTTAATTATTAATTTTCCTTCTCTTATTTCCAATTAACCATTAAAACCCTAATTATGCAAATACGACAACAAATTGATGAATAATAGAAAAAGCTCTTGCAGACAGGAATAAAATACCAAATTATAGAATACCTAATTTCAAGGTTCCGAAGTGGAACAGTCAGGGACACTGGAGTGGGCACCCAAGTCCAAGGTGTAGGTTTCTTCACGGGATCTGAACTTCCTTCCAACACTGATCAGCCCTGTAACTTCTATTTTCTGAAACTCATATGCAGAGGACACTAGAGCGAGTGCCCAAGTCCTAGAAGTGCTCTTGTGTCCTTTTCTTCAGATCCTGAATCCTTGATACCTACCAATCCTTCCTACAACTCTACTATTCCCAAATGTGACACCTGTAACCTGTAATCACAAGATTTGGTTTGGGGGTTGTGGCATTTAGAGGCTTACCTCAGTCAAGCCCCGGAGGACACTTAAGTCTCTGAACACCGTTGTTAGATAAAAGAGTGCATGCCCTTATGAGGCAGAGGCAAAAACTAAAGGAATCAATGATGAAAACACAATATTATGTCACCATGTAGTGAAGCTCTCATGGGAGGAAGATGCTCTTCATTCCATGAGGAAATTGATGCTCAAATCTACAAATATCAACATGTAAAACACACAAGTCTACTCTTGCAACACAATAGAAAGCCTTGAATCACCTTGAGAACACTTGAACATCATAATTGCCATCTAGTTTCTAAATGAATGCCTAAGCATGCTTATATATGCAACTACAAGCACTCTCACCAAGATTTTAAAAATTAAAACTTAGTGTGTCAACAAAAGGACCAAATAAAAGTCATAAACTGACACCCAGAAATTAGGGCTGCCCAAAATAGGGCAGGACTAGGGCATGGGTACCCAAGTCCTCCCCCCTATTTTGGGCAGGGTGCAACTCAAAGCATCCACCAAGGTCCAATTTTCCATGGAACCTAGGTCTCATTCCATCGGGATGCCAAAATATGAACTAAGATGTCATAAATGCATACTAAAGACCCAGGAGCTAAACCTTGAGGGAAAAGCCCCCAAGGGGACATTTTTTTACGTTACATTTAGCCCCCACTTTAATGTATTTATAAACATGAGGCCAATACATGCATTAAAGGTAACAAAAAAAGAAAACACATCAAGCACAGAGAAGACATGCCAATCACAAAGAAGACCGTAACAGTCATGCAAAACACAAAGAAGACAGTTACAATCATGCAGAACACAGAGAAGACAGTCAATGCATAGAAGACACATTAATACATGGAAGACAGAAATGATATCTTTTCTTTTCTTTTTCTTATATATATGAAATACAAATGCAAGTATTAGAAAGTAACCAAACCTCCCATAATACAGGATACACTCATCAATCAAGTCTTTAGAGTGTATATGGGGCAACATACATGCAAGACATGCAAAAACTTCCCAAAATATAGGATGTACTCATCGAGCAAGTCTTTAGACTACATATGGGGCAACAAACACACCACACAAAACAAGCACACCAAAACACACACACTTGAAGATACGGAGAAAACACGATAGACAAGTGATGGAGTGTACCTATTTCTAGGTCCAACACCATCTTAGACACATTACAGGCACACACCAATGATTGCGCTTCTCCAGAACAATTGCCAAAGACATGCTTAAGGGTTGAGTTAGTCACAGAACCGCTCCCCACCTCCACAGAGGATTTTTTAAAATGACAGGATGATGTAATCTGCTACGAGAAATACACCATCCCCACCTTCGCAGAGGGATTAAGATAAAAAGGATATACACAATATCCTACCTCCACAGAGGGCTTACATGATTGATTGATTGATTGCAAACAAACTCAGGATGCAGGATGCACTCATCAAGCAAGTCTTTAGATTGCACCTGATGATAAACACATTGCTAACATCTATAACAGATAGCTTACCTTATATATGCCCCCACCTTAAGGTGGTTGATATCAGTTATCGATATCAAGCATGTTAAGGTAGGAAGAAAACACACAAGGGAACACTGACTTTCGCAAAGCCCATGCCCCCCGGAGGTGTCATGTACTTTACGGTCGCCAAATGTTCCCACAAACACATCCTTGCAAGAAACATGTTAGTGTCTACAATATCATGATAAACAAAAACATCAATGCATATGATTAACCACATAACGAGCCAAGGTTATACAACAAATTCAGAGTTCAAGGATAATCATAGGGCTATATCACGAAGCTCTCTGAATCGAGTATCGCCAAGGCCATATTCAAAGGCAAACAAAGGTGCACAGAGTAGCAGTATTGTTAAGGTTTGTAAATGCGACAGAAACATCATCAATTTCACTACGTAGAAAGCACGAGTTCTACTAGCCAAGCGTCGGATAAAGTATGCAACCCCATCATCATATTAGGAGATAAGTCCATTTTTTTATTACTCTTGAAAGGAAAACTAGGTTCTCATCAATATAAATGTTTGTCATCATCTGCCTGCTAGGTGGAAACACTAGAGGAAGGGAAACAATAAATAAGAGAGGAGAAACAAGTGTCTTAGGGATAGTCATGTAGGAGGGTGCCCCCAAGTCACCAACCATGATGCTATGTCTATAAGACATAACACACAATAATGAAATCAGAGAGGGGCAATTTTAGAAGAATGATGATACAAATAGAAGAAAGTCACAATAGAGGCAGTCTCCTAGTATCCCGGACCTTACGAGAGAATCCAAGGTCATCCTAGGAGGCCTAAACGACACGTAACATATCACAGGGGAAGCACATCATGAGAGAGATAAAAGTTAGAGATACTTACCTGTAGGGTCTTCGTGCTAGAAGTCATCAACAATTAAATCATTCTCTTTCCATTTGCAAACATAAGGTACTATTGCCAAGTCTTTGTAATTATTCTTTTGTTCATTCTTAAATGCTTCTTGGTTTGACTCAATGTTAGGTGGAATTTTTTCTTGTTGAATTTCATTAGTACACATATTTGCTATCCTCTTAGGTGGTGGGAGGAGCAACTTCTTTTAAGTGATCTCAACATCCATCCTTGAGGGATTCAATGTGAGATACTTCTCCTCATCCACTAGTGCTACATCCTTAGTGATGTCCAAATGACTTGAATATTCAATCAAAGGAGGGACATTAAAGGTCTTCTTTTTCTTAGAGATATCCAAGGTATATGAACAATCAACTAAAGGAGCAAGATTGGTAGGATGATCCATAGAGGTTTCATGCATTGTAATAGAGTTTTTATTGTTGTTAGATGAAAGCTCATTGTCTACCCATGGAATGGTCTTTGTTGAAGGGGCTTCTTCATTCACTAATGCTTCCTCTTGGCCAAGGAGAGCATCAGAATGGCAAAGTGGTGATGGCTCTTCATTTTCCAATGCTTCATCTTAGCCAGAGTGAGCATTAGAATGAATATTTGGTGGTATGATGTTAAGAGATGTATCAATGAAATCATCCTCTTGCATCAAAGTGCCCTCATGAGGAGGAACAAATTTGGGAGAGGGATCATAAGGTAAACCAAATTTATTATCACATGTTTTAGCAATAGATGCCATAGTAGAATTTCCCATAAAGTCGTCCAAGGCTTCATCTAACATTTTAAGATCATCACTAGTATATATATTGTTGATCAATAATTTAGTGAGATCATCCAATATCGAAGGGTATATTCCCATGAGAGTTGTGAAGCTATAAAAGTCACCTATATGACAAAGGATTTCATATGTGGAGCACATAGAGAGATCGACATCATGAATGTATGCTATTTGTTCCAGAACTTCAGGATGTTTATAAGTGAATTTAGAGAAATGATCAATATCTACAATGTATGCAATCAACTCTTCTAAAGAAGTAGCCATGTTATATGTCTTCAAATCAATGCAAAATCATATTTTGAAAGATTCTCAAAAGTATGCAAAAGACAAGCGCAAAACTATATGCAAAAATAGCCTAAAATGCTTGACTCTTTGTACTTTTTCAATGCAAATGAATGAAACAAAGGATGCTGTAAGGATTTCAGTCAAGGGTAGAAATTTATATGTCTAATATCAGTCCAAAACAGTAAAAGTATCCTTCTCAACACACTCTTGATGTGATTTTAAGTTAATGCCAAGTCGAAATATAGTGAAAATATGTCAAAATAGGCACTTTTTTCACCAAAACTCAATGCAAAAGAGAATAACAAAGGGTGTTGTCATGAAAATGATGATGGAAATAAAATAATAGCAGTAATAATATCCATTTGGTGCCAAAATACCCAACACACCACACTTTTAGTGCCTCTTAAGGTAAAACCCTAGTGAAAATATAGCAAAATATGCAATTTTTCACGGTTTTTCAATTCCAAGACCTAGAAAAAGAGGTGTTGTAAGGAATTTTAGGAGTAAAAAAAAAAATATCAATAATATCAGTCACCTAAATCCATAGAATTGATCACAACACACTTGGAGTGCAAACTAGGTCAAACCCTAGGGCAAAAATAGCCAAAAATATGTAGTTTTTCACTGATTTTTCACTACAAGAGCCCGTTAAAAGGGTGTTGTGAAGATTTTTATGAGGGGAAGAAAATTATTACCCTAATAACAGAAAATTAATGCCAAAATACCTTTCACAACATGCCTATGGTGCAAGTTTAGAGAGTCGATAAGGCCAAATTCAGTGAAAATCGTTGTTTTTGAAGCCTTAGGTTGGGGATCTTGGGACAAAATACTATGTGAATGTTTTGAAGTCTGATTTATGATGAAATTGACTTAATCTCAGATATGAAAATAATTTTCAAACTTGAACATGCAAAATGCCCCTGCAAATTTAAGGAAAATGCATCAAAATTGTTAGTTTTTGTTGAAATTTTCTATGCAAAGTTGCAAATATTTTAAATCTAACTGCAAATTTACACTAAAATGCAAGACTACAGCCAAATTAAAATTTTAGTGAGCCTCTAAAATCAGTATAAAAATCTGAGAAAATGATTTTGCCTACTAACCCTAGATTTTGGAATTACTAGGTTATATAAAATTGTCAAAATTTCCACAAAACCCTAGCAATTAAATGATAAAAATGCAATGCAAATTTTTAAATTTTTAAATTTTTATATAGTTTATATCAGATTTGATGCAAAAATCATGAATTAGGAAAATTTAGAAAGAATTGATACAATTTAGTAAGCCAAACAATGCAATTTTTTTGTATTTTCCAAAATTTTCAATTTTTTTGAAATTTTCTCAATGCAATAAAATGAATGACTATATGAATGAATGAAATCAATCCAAATCTGAAGACAAACACTTAGAAAGTTTCAATTTAATTTTAAAAACACGGGTTCACCAAAATGTTTAGGAGAAAATTAGATTTGTGAATGTTCTAGATTTTAGATGTTTAAATCCTCCTTTCCACCATACATTCAAGGATCTAGGGTCGAGTGGTGAGCACTATCATACCCTAGGTCACTTTCAGATGTAGGGAAACTTGGATTAGGGAATTTAACTATTAATTTTCCTTCTCTTATGTCCAATTAACCATTAAAACCCTAATTATACAAATACGACAACAAATTGACGAATGACGGAAAAAGCTCTTGTAGACATGAGTAAAATACCAAATTATAGAATACCTATTTTTAGGGTTCTGAAGCAGAACAGTCAGGGCCATTGTAGCGGGTGCCCAAGTCCAAGGTGCAGGTTTCTTTGTGGGATCTAGACCTCTTTCCGACATTGATCAGCCTTGTAACTTCTATTTTTCAAAAATTAGATGCGGAGGACACTAGAGCGAGTGCCCAAGTCTTGGAAGTGCTCCTGTGTCCCTTTCTTTAGATCCTGAATCCTTGATACCTACTAATCCTTCCTGTAACTCCACTTTTCCCAAATGCAACACCTGTAACCTATAATCACAAGATTTGGTTTGGGGGTTGTTGTGTTTAGAGGCTTGCCTCAATCAAGCCTTGGAGGACACTTAAGTCTCCAAACACCGTTGTCAAATAAAAGAATGCATGCCCTTATGAGGCAGAGGAAAAAAAAAGGAATCAATGATGAAAACACAATATTATGTCACCTTGTAGTGAAGCTCTCATGGGAGGAAGATGCTCTTCATTCCATGATGAAATTGATGCTCAAATCTGCAAATATTAACATGCAAAACACACAAGTCTACTCTTGCAACACAATCTAAAGTCTTGAATCACCTTGAGAACACTTGAACATCATAATTTCCATCTAGTTTCTAAATGAATGCCTAAGCATACTTATATATGCAACTACAAGCACTCTCACCAAGATTTTAAAAATCAAAACTTAGTGTGTCAGCAAAAGGACCAAATAACAGTCATAAACTGACACCCAGAAATTAGGGCTGCCACAAAATAGGGTAGGACTAGGGCATGGGTGCCCAAGTCCTCCCCCTATTTTGGGTAGGGTACAGCTCAAGGGGTCCACCTAGGTCCAATTTGCCATGGAACCTAGGTCTCATTCCATTGAGATGCCACAATATGAACTAAGATGTCGTAAATGCATACTAAAGACCCGGGAGCTAAACCTTATGAGGGAAAAGCCCCCAAGGGTATATTTTCTGATGTTACACTGGCAAAGAACATAAAACCAAGAGAGCCCTCACCTCTTCATCACATTTCACTTTACAGAAGTTAATTGACTGGTAATCGTATTAAACTCATTTAAATGATTTGTCACAGATCCACCTTCAATCGTTTTCAGATTAAACAAATGCTTCATGAGAAATACCTTATTTGAGGCTGAGGATTTTTCATACAATTTAGCCAAATCTTTCATCAGTTCATCTGTTGTCTTCACTTCTGTTATATAGAATGCCACAGATGGTGCCAAGCACAACCTAATGGTTCCCAGTGCCTTTCTGTCTGGAAGATTCCAATCCTCATCAGTCATTACTGCCAGTTTCTTGGATATTCCTTCCAACGGTCTCCATAAATCCTCCTGATAGAGATAATCCTCCATCTACATCTTCCATAGCTAATAGTTCTGCCCATTCAATTTATCTACCTTCAATTTACCCTCGTTCGCTATTGTTCCCACTCAACTATGAGACCTTCCTGCAGATGATAATCGAACACAACCCGCTCTGATACCACTTGTTAGGAATTACATGTAGAAGATATCAATTAAATGCAAATAAAGATTAAATAGAGGAATGAAAAATACATAGAAATAATAAGAGCGAGAGACAATTTTTAATGTGGTTCACCCAAACTCAGGCTACATCCACCAACAGAGAGTCCAATATTATTATCCAATAAATCAAACCGATTACAACCAACAATACTTGAAACTCAATACCGCTGCAAATGCTACAATACAATATCAACAAAAACCCTAACCCTTAGCCACTTTTATCAAGCCTTATGTCGGTTACAAAAATAGGGTTTTTTTTAATGTCATCCAATAGAAAAATAACTCTCTATGTCTTTATAAAATAATAAAAGTTGTTTGAGGTTTCAAGGGCATTACCCCCAAGCCCCCGCGGGGGTGCTGCCCCCAAACCCCCATTAAATAATTTGGGGGGAAACCGCGCCGATAAAAGTGGGGAAAATTTAACCTCTGAGTCTGATTAGGCTCCATATAACAACAATGAGAGCTCTTTTGGCCACTCACTTTGTAGGTGTTTCCAATGAAGACTAGGAGTTTACTTTTTTTTTGCATGAGTGGATAATGTTGGTACACTTTGCATGAATATGATGTGAGAGTTATTAGTGGAGTTAGAGATGCGTGGTATTGGAATATTGCTTGCATGAACTCATAAAATCTTGCATGGACATGAATGTTGTTGCATGTCAATTCCATTGACTTTCATGTTGTTGCATTACACTTGCATGAGCTTGCATGTTGTTGCATGTTACTTGCATGGACTTGCATGTTGTTGTATTTCATTTATATGAACTTGCATGTACTTGCATGTTGTTGCATATCACTTGCATGTGCTTACATGTTATTTCATGTACTTGCATGTACTTGCATGTGCTCAAGCATGTTGTTGCATGTCACTTATATGGTATTGAATGTATCTTGCATGACATTCTAACTTAGGATCAATTTTGGATAACTCTTGCATGATGCTACAGGTGGTTGCATGACTCTTGCATGTTACAAAATAGGTTGTTATAGAATAATATTGGTGACATCAATCATGCATGTTGTTTGCATGACATTGATGTGTGTTGAAGCACTTCAATTAACTAAAATGGATTGGGACAACTTGGGCACCCTATCTTGAGACTTTTAGTTGTTCTTTTTATTGTGACATGATACTTTAGTTGACTAATTTTGAATGGGACAACTTGGGCACCCATGTTTGAAACTTAAAGTTAACATGGTAGTTTCTACTATGTAGCTTTGGAGTTCACTATATTT
Organism: Cunninghamia lanceolata; assembly: GCA_027924645.1. Classification (NCBI taxonomy): domain Eukaryota; kingdom Viridiplantae; phylum Streptophyta; class Pinopsida; order Cupressales; family Cupressaceae; genus Cunninghamia; species Cunninghamia lanceolata. The sequence continues at coordinate 11,846,242 of BSBN01000904.1, forward strand.
GGCACTTGGATTTTGCATGAGGATTTATCTCATGTTATTGGATACAATTTATTGTATTTTGAGATCCATGGCTTCTATATAATGATGCCTTGAGTTGGTAGAAATGATGAGAAATTAATTATAGGTAATGAGAGGCTTTTACAGGTTGAAGGAGTAACGAAGTGCTACCATAATCCAGAGAGGAATTATTGTATTGTTCAAACCATTTCAAAGTTAATACAATCATTGGATCTCTTTGGGTGTGGATTTTTTTCTCGCAAGGGTGTCACCACGTAAATCTTGTGTCACATGTTATGCATAATTTCTTCATACCTTATTGATTAAATTGGCTAAACACTAAACATCTAAATTGGATAATCTTGAAAGTAATTTTCAGATTTGCAACACCACACATGATTAATTTTTTAGATTTGAAAATAAATAAAAGCAATGTATAGCTGCAATTTTACCTCAACAAAATCTTCCTCTTTTAAACGAAAACATTTTTTTTCCAAAAATGATTAACACAATCTATGTTTTTGGTTCTACTCAAGAACCTATGAAACCAAAGATTCTCATTCATCTTCGATCTGAAATAGAAACAACTTCTACACTAGTAATGATTGTTCAAGGTGCTTCAAACACATTCTGAATTGATGATTATATTTCACAAGTTTATAAAACTATCAAACTAAATTTGGCTGGGGCTCCTCATTACCATGCGGTAGCCCACACATATAATACTAGGAGAAACAAACAACCTGATCATGTCCATGTTCCCCTCCCTTCTTCTCCTATGTTACCGCCATCTCCTCATTTGACTCAGAAGTCCCTCATAGAATATGATCTTGTAGAGTAGCTTTGAGCTACTCCTGCTAAGATCCTTCTTTGGGAAATCATTTAGACCTCTCCTCAGCATCATAATATGCTCCAGGAAGCCCTACAGAAAAGATCCCTATTACATCTTCTACTAGGCCGAATGATGTAGCTGCTTTGCTTGATTACATTTATACCAAAACTATTGACATCGTGTTCCAACCATTTGAACTACCTTCCTTAGAGGTACAAAGGTAGAATGGTCATCTATTCATCATTGTTGGAATTAACAATTTTTATGTGAAATGTACCCTTATTGATAATGGTTCTAGTCTTAACATTTGTGGTATAGACCTACTGAATTGTATTAATATTACTACATCTTTGATCTCTCCTAATACTCTTAATATTCATGGTTTTGAAAATGTTGGTAGACAAACACTAGGAACGATCATGCTTCTGATCAAATTGGGCCCGGTCACTTTACCTACCCTTGTCCATGTCATGCATGGTGCATTATCTTATAATCTCCTACTTGGTAGACCCTGGATACATGCCATGGGTGTAGTTCTGTATACCTTGCATGGGTCAATAAAATTTGTCTTTGAAAATAAGACTTATATGATAAAATCTGATCCAAATCCTATGCAATATTTTCAACATATAGATTCCATTGATCTGTCGCTTTCCTCACCTACTCTTCAAAATTTAATCCCTTTTTCTTCTATTAACAAAGATTCCCCATCCTTAGCTCCTACACAAGAAGTTGATCATGATGTTGAACCCTCGAATGCATCTCCTGATCATGATTGGGGTTCGCTAGACTTTACACCCTCCTTTGTCAAGGAATATAAAATTGACCCCCCTCATTTGAATGTTTCAAAACCATATTATAATTATGTGACTGTAAACAATCCTTCTACCTTGAATAACACTACATCTATCTCTTCTAAAGATACTCCTTCTACCTCTAAGGTTACGTGTGATTATACTTCATGTATAGATTATGATGTTGCACATATGTTACCTAAGGTTGTCAATGATGTGGTTGTGTGGTTGTGATTGATGTCAACACTCATTTTGGACTATCATTGATGCTTAGGTTGATGATGTGCTAACAATGATGTTGCTAATGTTCATGGTTAGATGTCATGCATTGTTAATTTGTATTGAGTATGTTTGTTGTCAGCAAAGATGATATCATGATGATATATTAAGATGGGAATTAAAAGCATTAAGATGAATGATGATATATTAAGATGGGAATTAGAAGCATTAAGATGAGAATTAGAAGCATCAAGATGATAATTAGAGGTGTTGTTGATGTTGAGAAGATGTTGTTGATGGCATGTAGCATGTTGTATTCTCTTTCCTATTGTTCCTAAGGAAGTATGTGTTTTTACAAGAAGACTCTGGTCTCTAGATGTTGGTGAAGGTTTTTTCTATTGAAAGTTGCCTTGAAGACTACTTTGTAAAATACTCTGCATTCCTCTACATTTGAAAATATGGTCATTGTAGTTCAGAAGTTTAGTTTAGTATGTTGTGAAGGTGTTATATCCAAGAGTTCAAGTCATTATACCTTCAGTAGTGAAATTTACAAGTGACAGAGTTCCGGTTTGTGCTCTGGAAGAGTAAAGTGATGATGGAGGCTTGTTAGACTACTTTGCATTCCTCCAGATGTGAAGATTTGCTCATGCAGTTTTGTGAACATGATCAGAGATTTTCAATGCATGCTAATTTGTAGTATTAGGAGATTTGGTGGTCGACAAATTTAGTTTTCCAAATGAGGGTGACCTACAAATAGTTCCAGATGCCTAATTATTCTTAGAATACATGTTGGTGATGTGCACCACAAAGTTCTTGTTATGCAAAGTTCAAGGAGTGTTTGGAGATGGTGTATAGGTCCTTCCAACTCATCTAGGAGAAGTGTAAGAAATGTTCAATCTTTCATAAGTATCACCAAGTTGTAATGGCCAATATGCTACAAGTTTCATGTTTTCTTTCTTAAGGATGACCTATTTCAAATAAGTGTGATGTACGGATTTAATTATTTGAAGGATGATACTATGAAGGATGTTTAGGACCAGGTTAAGTCTGTGTTGGGATCCGCAAGGCATGTTCCTCTTCCTAGTGTTGCATGGAGTTCATTTTTAGGCCTACTCTCTACTCATTTCATGATGTTTGATATTTGGCCAACTTGTAATTGTAATGTTCTTGTTGTCCTTGGCCGACATGTAATGTAATCAATGTATTATCATGTATATATTGTAAACCTAGTTGATCTATGTGAGGTATGATTGCAATGTGAATATAAGGAGTGGAATGTGGATGTGTAATGCATTATGATGTGTGACTGAAGGAGAAAGATTAGAAGTGATAGATCCTATCTGGATTCATCTTGAAGTTATTTTTGTGATAGAAGGGAAGTGAAGAGTGCCTATATAATTAAATCATCAAAGAGAAGTGAAAAAGAAGAAGTGCAATCATCAAAAGGAGTGAGCTTCATTGTCAGTTTTCAAACAATAGAAGGATTGTCATGCTGCATTCTTTTTTGAGTTTGCTCTCAATTCAGGGAGTAGTTGCTTCCTTGGGTTGTAGCCCTAAAACAAAGTCTATAGGGATTTGTAGCTTCCTTGGGAGTGACCCTAAAACCTTTCTTCAGGGAGTAGTAGTTTCCTTGGGTTGTAGCCCTAAAATAAAGTCAACAGGGAGTAGTAGCTTCCTTGGGTTGTAGCCTTAAAATAAATTTGTAATTTTTGAGCTTCATATATTGTGAGTTAATGTTGTAAAGGTTAAGTTTTAATTTTCTCAGGAGGATTTAAGATTTGTTTGGATACTAATTCACCCCCCTCTCAGTATCTAGGTGTGTTCAACAATTGGCATCAGAGCTAAGTTACTCAGAAGAAGCTTAACCGCTTGAGGAAGGTCTGGGATGGCTCATAATGGATCTCACATGACACTTATGTTTGATGGAACAAATTATTCCTTTTGGAAGCTAAGGATGGAGAACTATCTATCTTCTCTAGGGTTTGGTGTTTGGCAATCAATCAAGAATGGTTACATTGCTCCTACTAGTGATCCTACAGATGCAAATGAGATTAAGTTGTATGATAACAATGCCAAGGCAAAGAGTGATATCATGAGTGGACTTGTTGATTTAGAAATTCTAAAGGTAATGAGTTTTAAATCTGCTAAGGATGTTTGGGTAAAACTTGGTAGCATTTATGAATGAGATAGTAAAGTGAAGCAAGCCAAGATACAAATCTTCAAGAGAAATTTTGAGACCCTGAGGATAGTAGAAGATGAAGACATTGCCAATCATATGCTCCGAGTGGATGAAATATTTAATGACATCATAGGTCTTGGAGGAATAGTAAAATAAGATGACATTGTGAAGAAGGTGTTGAGATATCTCACTAAATATTATGACTGTCATAAGGTATCTACTATTGAGGAAACTCAAGATTTGGATCACTATACAGTAGATCAATTATTTGGCTCTCTCACAGCCTTTGAAATGAGAGAATTTGACAAAGGTGCTCCAAAGAAGGAAGCAACATTCAAAGCGACTCAGAAGGCATAAGATGAAGAAGATGATCAAGGTGATGACCTTGATGAGGTAGAGGCAAACTTTGTAAGAAGATTGAAGAAGAGCACCAGCAAATACAAAGGTAAGTTACCTTTCAAATGTTTCAATTGTGGGAAAATTGGTCATTTTGATTCTAAATGTCCTTTTAAAGAATCAAAGGGTAGTAACAAGACAATAAAGTCCAAAAAGAATCTTTATTCCATGGAGAATAGTTTCTCATCAGAAGATGAGGATCATGATGATTCAAATGATGAAACACTTTTCATGGCCTTAAATGTTGGTGAGAAAAAGGATGATATTAGGAACTCTAAAAAGTCTAATACCTTACAGGATGACCAAGATAATGAAAAATAATAGTTGTATGGACTACAGGTTTCATGCAAAAGAAGAAGCCAATGCTTGGGTATTTGGCAGTGGTTGCTCTAACCACATGACTGGTGACAAGGAGAAGTTTATCAACCTTAAGAAGTGGAATGGTGGAGCTGTCAAGTTTGGTGGTGATGAGTTAGCACAAATCTGTGGAAAGGGTGCTATAACTATTGATGGGAAGAATAGGACTAAGGATGTCCTCTATATCAAAGGGCTAAAGTACAATCTTCTCAGTGTTAGTCAGATGTGTAGTAAAGGATACAATCTTACTTTTCATGCCAAAGGTTGTGAAATCAAGAAGGTAGGGTTCAGAAGACTTGTTGAAGAAGGTATTAAGACATATGGAGATATCTATCATCTAAAGGAGGTAAATGGAATAACTTGTTTATTGGCTCAATCTAGTGAGTATTGGTTGTGGCACAAGCGAATGGGACACATCAACTTTGATAATATGGTAAAGATCATCTCTATTCATGTGGTGAGAGATATGCCTAAGATAACCAAGCCTGCAAACACATTATGCAAGGAACGTCAAATGGGAAAGTAGACAGAAAAATTTCAAGAGCAAGGAGTATTCTTCTACAATGCCTTTGGAGCTGATTCACACTGACCTATGTGGCCCTACAAGAACAAAGAGTCAACAAGGTGAAAGGTATTTCATGTTGCTTATTGATGATTACTCTAGAATGACTTCAGTTACTTTTTAAGGGAAAAATTAGAAGCCATTGATAAGTTTAATATTTTCAAAGCAATAGTTGAGAATGAAATGGATGCTAAGATCAGATAAAGGAGGTGAGTTTACTTCAAATGAATTTGAAAAGTTTTGTGAAGATCATGGCAATAAGAGACATCTGTTTGCTCCTAGGACCCCTCAACAGAATGGGGTAGTGGAGAGGAAGAATAGGACTGTGCAAGAGATGGCTAGGGCAATGTTGAAAGATGCAGATCTACCTGATATGTACTAGAAGGAAGCAGTTCACAATGTTGTCTATCTACTTAATAGAGTACAACTAAGGGTCAATAGCACTAAGACCCCTTATGATCTATAGTATGGAAGACCTCCCACTGTCAGATACTTCAAGATTTTTGGTAGCAAATGCTACACAAAAAGAGATGACGAAGACCTTGGAAAGTTTGATGCAAGGTGTGATGAAGGAATCTTTCTTGGTTACTCTATTAGAAGCAAGGCTTATAGATGATACAACAAGAGATTGGAAAAGATGATTGAAAGAACAAATGTTAAGATAGATGAAGACTTGTATCAGATCTCACAAGAACCAGAGGATTGTAGATCTGATATACTTCCTTGCATTGCAGAAAATGAAGAAGAGGAGAAAGAAGAGGAGCAAGAATCAAAGAAGGTCCCTAAGTCTCCAGCAAAGTATGTTCAAAGGAATCATTCAGTAGATCAGATCATTGGGGATAAGAATGAAGGAGTATAGACTAGGAGAAGGTTTGCAAAAGCAAGTGAGCAAGTGAATTTGTGTTTACTATCAAAGGTAGAGCCCAAAACCTTTGCTGATGCTATCAAATATGATGGATGGTTGAAGGCAATGTAAGAAGAATTGAATTAGATAGAGAAGAATCAGACATGGGAACTAGTTCCTAGACCAGCCAATAAGAATGTTATAGGAATAAAGTGGGTGTTCTAGAACAAATTGAATGAAGATGGTGAAGTTGTAAGGAACAAAGAAAGATTTGTGTGTGAGGGTTATTCACAAGTTGAAGGTATTGATATTGAGGAGACATTTACTCTGGTACCTAGGATGGAGGCAATCAGGATGTTTTTTGCCTTTCCTTCTCACAAGAACTTCAAGGTCTATCAGATGGATGTCAAGTAAACATTCTTGAATGGTGATTTAGAGGAAGAGGTCTACATTGAGCAAGTAGATGGTTTCTAGCTATGAGAAGATCCAAACATGGTGTACAAAATCAAGAAATCTTAGTATGGACTCAAGCAAGCTCCTAGACCTGATATTATGCATGTAGTATGTTTGGTTTCCAAATTTCATGCTAATCCTAAGCAAACTCATGAGAAGGTAGTAAAAAGAATATTCAGATATTTGAAGGGAACTCTAGATTATGGCTTATGATACCCTAGAGGTAATGATTTTTATTTGAGTGCTTACACTGATGCTAATTGGGCTGGTTGTGTTGATGATATAAGAAATACAATTGGTGGTGCCTTCTTTTTAGGAAGTAGATTTCTTTAATGGAATAGTAAGAAACAAGATTCAGTATCTTTATCAATTGTAGAGGTAGAGTATATTGCAGCAGCATCATGTTGTACACAAGTGTTGTGGATGAAGCAAACATTGAAGGATATCAAGATACAGTATGATGAGCCTATTTCTATTTTGTGTGATAATGTTAGGAACCCATGTTTAAGAATTCTCTTTACTTTGTTTGTATATTACTTTTGGATGCATATAATTCATCCCATAAGTATATTGTATTATCCCATATTCATGGGAAGTAATAGTTGTTTAGATTAGACTTAGTATATAAGTACATGTTGAGGCCAATGAAGGCACCCACAAATTTATTGTATTGAGCTTACTCAAAGGAGGTTACCCCTTCGAAGTGGCCTATGATCAATAAATTACTTCTGTGTTTCTTCTGTTTCTATTATTTTGTGCATTTTTCATTATATTGTTGCAGGAGGTTCCTCTCATCTGGTATCAGAGTGCTTTCTTGGGCTCGCTGGGTGGAATTTGTGCTAAATTTTTTTTCCACAGTGGTGTCCACGTACTATGATTATTATAGTAGTTATTTCTTTTTCGCATCTGTATTGTTCATTTCAATTGTAGGTTTGGATCAGGGAATATCCCTAACCGCTTAACTGTGGGCAGCGACTGGGCATAGCCCTAAAACTCATTGTCAGGAGTACCATAGGAACCCTGAAGTAGCTGGCCCATTGAGAGGACTTGCCAGCGAAAAGGGCAATGGCCCCTACCTGATTGATTAGTTCCCATCTGTGAGGTAAACCAAGAGCTGTCATTTGTGGCAAAGCGGTTATCAGTTTTACCTGAGCCGTGGAGTGAGGGGTACCACCCCAATACGCAAGTCGTTAGACAAAATTGGTGGCCAAGTGATTCCCCTAAACCTTTAGGAAGCTAAACATACTTGGGGCCCATATCTATTGGCAGCTAGAAAATCATAGATTGAATCCATCCAGAGTAGTTGGCAAATCGCTTCCAGAAAAATAAAAAATAAAAAAAATCCATTTTTTTGCCATATCTTCCTTGTTTTAGCTTAATTTCCTCTCAAAATTCACTGGAACCCCTAAAATTCCATTTTGCATATTTCCTTCCTTGAGGACCATATCCCAAATTCCACTTATTGAAGCCAGAAATCCCACATTTGTTTGTTTTTAGGGGTTGCCTTAACTTCTTTGATTCTCACCCTATAGCCTTCAAATTTTACCACAGTGTTCATTTCATATTTTTGCTCCTTTGTCCCTCTTGGACAAATTTTCCCATTCCTTCACCCCGCTTCTAAAATCCCCATTTACTGCTTCCCTTTCCATCAGAAAGTGTCCAAAACCTAGTCAAAGCCCAATTACTCATCACAGTTTTCCCCAAATCTAAATTTTCCTTTACTAAAAAAGTTTCTATTTTTGTTTTTCTACCTATTCCCCCTAAAAAAAAATCACTTGGCTATGGTTGTAACCCACACAGGAGCAAAAAACATGGAGGATGAAATTGCAGCCCTCAAGACCAAACTCCAAGATCTAGATGAAAAAATTCTCAGCCTCAATCTTCAGCATTCATCCATAAACAACAGACGATAGCCAGAGTCTTCGACAAACACGGGATTTTCTTCTTTTAGCAATTTTCGTGGGCCAAAGCTTGATTTTCCTCACTTCAATGGTGATGATCCAACTAGATGGATATACTAGGCAAAATAATATTTCAGTCTACATAATGCTTTTGATGTCAACAAAGTCCACTTGCATCCTTTCATTTGGAACATGAAGCCCTTCAATGGTTCTGTTGGTACATCAAGGCTCATGAAGAGCCAAAATGGACAAATTTTTGCAAACTCATTTTGCAACGATTTGCCACTAGTGCTTTTGATGACTTCACAGGAGCACTCACTAAACTTCACCAAACAAGCACTGTGAGAGAATATCAGATAGAATTTGAAAAACTGGCCAATCACACAAAGGGATTGTCTGATGATTTCTTCAGGAGTTGTTTTGTCAGTAGTCTGAAGGATGCAATTCGATCTGAGGTTACAATGTTCCATCCTAGCACAATAATGGAAGCCCTAGGGTTGGCTAAGTTGGCAGAGGACAAGATCATAGCTCAACAGCGATCCAAATCCAATTTTGTTCCATTCAGAAATATGATTTCCCAAAGACCTCAAATAACACCAGCTCCTAGAACAACTCCTATCAAGCATTTGACTGAAGTAGATATGTGGGAACATAGGGAAAAAGGGCTTTGTTATAATTATGATGAGAAATTCACTCGGTGACATAGATGTGTTGAGCAAAAGCTCTATCTCTTGGATGTAGATTCTCCACCTAAAATTGAAGTTTATGCGGATGCTCAGGATACAGTAGATGATCAGGTCAAAACTCAGCAGCCACTTGTTGACCCTGCTTCTCAGGAAGACCACCTGGAGATCTCTCTCCATGCTTTAGCAAGAGTCACCACCCTACAAACCATGTGGATCAAGGGTTACTTCAAGAAGCTCCCTCTTATAATACTTATTGATTCTGGTAGCACTCATAACTTCATTGACCCTCAGATCACCAAATAGGCTAATTGTTTTGTCCATCCTTGCTCTAGCTTTGAAGTCATGATTGCCAATGGGGGCACATTACCTTGCAAAGGGAAGTGTCGCAATGTGTGTATCTCGATTGGAGATTATAACCTGTACTCTGACATGTTTGCCTTGCCCTTGGGTAGATGTGATGTGGTTTTGGGTGCCCAATGGTTACGCACACTTCGACCCATCTTATGGGATTTTGTTGAACTTTGGATGCAGTTTTCAAACAATGGGCAAAAACACACATTGAAGGGCTTACAACCGAGGTCTCTTAGCATCATAAGTTCACATCACATGGAAAAAGTTCTTAAGAAGAATTCACATGGTGTCATCACTCAGCTCCATTCCATTCAGATGCAACCATCCACAGTCTCCATTACTCCTTCTGATCTACAACAAATTTTGGATAGGTATGCATGTGTCTTTGCCAAACCAGTGGGATTGCCACCTTCATGACCAAAGGACCACTGTATTCAGCTCCTTCTTGGAAGCGTTCCTCCCAACATCAGGCCCTACCACTACCCATTTCACCAAAAGACAGAGATTGAGATGCTTGTTCAAGACTTACTAAAGCAAGGTATTATTCACCCTAGTACTAGTTCCTTTTCTTCACCAGTTCTTCTTGTTCAGAAAAAAGATGGGTCATGGAGCCTCTGCATTGACTTTTGAGCACTTAATCACATCACAATCAAAGATAAGTTTTTGATTCCTATTGTTGATGAGCTTCATGGTGCTCATTTTTTCTCCAAGTTGGATCTTCGTTCTGGGTATCACCAAATTCAGGTTCATGAGGATGATATCCCTAAAATGACTTTCCGCACACATGATGGCCACTATGAATTTTTTTTCATGCCCTTTGGTCTCACTAATGCTCCTTCAACATTCCAGGCATTGATAAATAAAATATTCTGGCCCTACCTACAGAAATTCATTTTGGTCTTCTTTGATGATATCCTCATCTATAGTAAAACATGGGATGAGCATCTCCAACATCTAGATCTTGTACTACAACTTCTCTCTAATAATCATCTTTGTGAAAAACAGGCTAAATGTGTTTTTGACCAGGCGGAAGTGGAGTATCTTGGGCATATTGTTTCAGCCCAAGGGGTTTGAGTGGATCCTCCAAAAATAGATGCCATGAAAAATTAGCCACATCCTCAGATGCTCAAGAGCCTCTGTAGTTTTTTGGGCCTAACTGGCTACTATCGCAAGTTTGTCAAGGATTACGGGAAAATTGCAGCTCCATTAACAACTATGTTAAAAAAGGATTCTTTTACCTAGACACATGCTGCTCAGTGTGCATTTGAAAACTAAAACAAGCTATGTATTACACCTGTTCTAGCTATGCCAGATTTTTCCAAGACCTTCACTATTGAGAGTGATGCTGGCGGCAATGGACTTGGTATTGTTCTCCTTCAAGATGAACATCCCACTGCGTTCACCAGCAAAGCCCTTTCTTGTAAGAATTTAGTACTCTCTACATATGAGAAGGAAATGATGGCTATTTTGCATGTAGTACAGAAATGGTGGCGATACCTACTAGGGAATGATTTTTGCATCAAGACTAATCACTAGAGTCTGAAATATTTCCTGGAACAACACGTCTCCTCCCCAGCACAACAGAAATGAGTTAGAAAACTCATGGGTTATGACTATGAGATCACTTACAAGAAGGGTAAGGACAATATTGTGGCAGATGCTCTTTCTCATACATTTGATGACCAAGCTTCTCTTTCAGCTATTTCTATTCCTATTCCAAATTGGTTGGAATCTATTAAGCAGGGCTATGTCAATGACTCTTCATTATCTCAAATCATTCAACAGTTGGCCAATAACCCTTCTTCTATACTGCATTACTCTTGGGATGATACTTCTCTACAATACAAGGGTCTTCTAGTGCTTCCCCAGAGCACAGATCTTCAGCAGGCTATCTTCTATGAACTCCATGCTTCTCCATCGGCAGGGCACTTTGGGTTCCTCAAAACTTATGAGTGGGCATGGCATAACTTCTTTTGGAAGGGAATGAAAAGGGAAATTCAATAGATGGTGGTTAAATTTGATACCTGCCAACACAACAAGGGTGAAATGATACTCCTTCCTAGATTACTCGAACCCTTACCCATCCCTACATGGATTTGGACAGATATTTCTATGGATTTCATTGAGGGGATCCCTAAATCTAGAAGGAAGATAGTGATCTTGGTTGTGGTTGATCACTTCTCCAAATATAGTTATTTTTGTGCCCTTAACCATCCCTATACCACCTCCTCAGTCGCACAAATTTTCATGGACTAGATCTTCCGTCTTCATGGCATCCCTTCTTCCATTGTCTCAGATCGTGATGCAACTTTCACCAGTCATTTTTGGATAGAATTATTTTGACACACTGGTACCAAATTGAAGATGAGTTCTAAGTATCACCCACAAATAAATGGTTAGACTGAAATTATCAACAAATGTTTGGAAACTTATCTTCGTTGCTTCACCTTAGAACAACAACATCAATGGGCAAAGTGGCTCCCTCTCGTTGAATGGTGGTACAATACCTCCTACCACACTGCATCTAAAATGACTCCATATGAAGTAGTCTATGGTCAAGCACTGCCAGTGCTCCTTCCATACACCCTTAGCAGTTCACCAGTTTAGGCAGTCAACACGGTTCTCTGAACCCAGGTTCAGATTCTTCGCATCTTGTAGGACAATCTTCACATGGCAAGAAATCAAATGAAACAACAATCTGATCAACACCATTCTGAATGCACTTTTCAAGTAGGTGATATGGTTTTTCTTCATCTACATCCATACAAGCAATCATCCCTAAAAATCGAAGGGTGTCATAAGCTAGCTCCAAAGTTCTATGGGTTGTATAAGGTTCTTCAGAAGATTGGGTCAGTTGCTTATAAATTGGAGCTTCCTCCTTCCCATGTTCATCCAGTATTTCATGTCTCTTGTCTAAAGAAAGTTCTTGGCACCAACATTAGAGCACAAATTGTTTTACCAGAACTGGATAATGAAGGATCCCTCATTTTGGAGCCAAAGGCAATCCTTGACAAGTGCACTCATCAGCTTCGCTCCTGATCCATCACAGAGGTATTAATTCAGTGACACAGAATGCAACCAGAGGATACTACATGGGAACCACTCCTTTAGATTCAGCAACAATTTCCACATCTTAAGCTTTGAGGACAGTTTTTCTAAGAGGGAGGGAATGTTAGGAACCTGTGTTTAACCCTTCTCTTTACTTTGTTAGTATATTACTTTTGGATGCATATGCTTTGTAAGTCATCCAGTGAGTATATTGTATTATCCCACATTCATGGGAAGTAATGGTTGTTTAGATTAGACATAGTATATAAGTATGTGTTGAGGCCAATGAAGGCATCCACGAATTTATTGTATTGAGCTTGCTCAAAGGAGGTTGCCCCATTGAAGTGGCCTGTGATCAATAAATTCCTTCTTTGTTTTTGTTATTTCTATTATTTCGTGTATTTTTCATTATATTGTTGCAGGAGGTTCCTCTTAGATAACAATAATGCTATGAATATTTCCAAGAATCCAGTGATGCATTCTAGAACCAAGCATATATCAATCAAGTATCACTTTTTGAGAGAGAAGGTTGCAGAGAAAGAAGTGAAGCTAGAATATGTTCCAACAAAGGATCAAATTGCATATATTTTCACAAAGGCTCTTGCAAAGGACACTTATGAATATCTATAGTAGAAGTTAGGGGTAATTGCCCCTCCTTCTTGCTAGATGCATAGTTAGTGCATCTGTCCAGGGAGAGTAATTCTTGCTATCTTTTTCTTGGACTGATGGTGGCTACCTCTCAGGGGAGTAGGTAGTGGTTGTTTTTGATAGGGGGAGGAGGTTGAGAAGGAGAGTTTGTGCTCTAAGGGGGAGAAATTATTGCCCTTTGTCCTTGATGTCAAAGGGGGAGAATGAGCAGGTGTGTGTTACCATCAATACCAAAGGGGGAGATTGTTGCACATATGCTACCTAAGGTTGTCATTGATGTGGTTGTGTGGTTGTCATTGATGTCAACACTCAATTTGGAACACTCAGATTAGGTTGTTTGATGTCAACACTTAGTTTGGATTGTCATTGATGCTTATGTTGATTGTGCTAACAATGATGTTTCTAATGTTCATGGTTCTAAGATGTCATGCATTGTTAAGTTGTATTGAGTATGTTTGTTGTCAATAGAGATGATATCATGATGATATATTAAGATGGGAATTAGAAGCATTAAGATGAGAATTAGAAGCATCAAGATGATAATTAGAAGTGTTGTTGATGTTGAGAAGATGTTGTTGATGGCCTATAACATGTTGTATGCTCTTTCTTGTTGTTCCTAAGGAAGTATGTGTTATTACAAGAAGACTCTGGTCTCTAGATGTTGGTGAAGGTTTCTGCTATAGGAAGTTACTTGGAAGACTACTTCGTAAAATGCTCGGCATTCCTCTGAATTTGAAGATATGGTCATGTGCTTCAAAAGTTTAGTTTAGTATATTGTGAAGGTGTTGTATCCAAGAGTTCAAGTCATTATACCTTCAACAATGAAAGTTACAAGTGACAGAGTTCTAGTTTGTGCTATGGAAGAGTAAAGTGATAATGGAGGCTTGTTGGAATACTCCGCATTCCTCTGGATGTGAATATTTGCTCATGCAATTTTGTGAACATTATTAGAGATGTTCAATTATGCTAATTTGTAGTATTAGGAGATTTAGTGGTCTGCAAGTTTAGTTTCCCAAATGAAAGTGAGCTACAGATAGTTCTAGATACCTAATTATTCTTAGAATACATGTTGGTGATGTGTACCACAAATTTCTAATTGTGTGGAGTTCAAGGAGTGTTTGGAGATAGTGTATAGGTCCTATCAACTCATCTGGGAGAAGCATAAGCAATTTTCAATCTTTCATGAGTATCACCATGTTGTACTAGCCAATGTGCTACAAGTTTCATGTTTTCTTGCTTAAGGGTGACCTATTTCAAATAAGCATGATGTGTAGATGTTATTCTTTGAAGGATGATGATACGAAGGATGTTTATGTGTCATGCACATATTAGGCCCACCTGTATGTCATCCATACAAGTGGCCAAAAAGGTGGAATATTTTTTTTTCTGAAACGATAAATGAACAATTGAATAATTTGCAATGATAGTTTACCTAAAGTTTGACCTTGAGTAACAATCACATATGGGTTAGATGATGAAAGTTCTCTAGTTGCAAGTAACCTAACAACCATGTTGCAAGTATGTGCTAATCGGTGTTGTCATTGATGTCAACATGCTTAGGTTGCCATTGGTGTCAACTGTGTCTTCTGATATTGCTGATTGTTGCCTGATTGATTTGTCATGTTAAAGTGATTTGAATGCCTTATAGAAGTGTTGATTATGTTCCTATAGTGCCCTTGTTGCTGAGTTTTCAAGTGCTTTTGAGAAAATTTGCTCTCTAGAGGAAACAATGTGTTGCATAGTATTTTGGCTTACATGATACTGTCTGAGTTTTTACTCCACATTTCTTCTGTGTCAAAGACCAAAGTATGATATTTGGATATGTTTTAGATAAATGTTTGAAGATGCTAAATCTAGAATTTGGTGGTCTGGATCGTTGTACAGTAGAAGTTATGTTCACCAGTTTGAAGACTGTAATTGACAGAGTTTTTGGGTTGTGCAGAGGTGTCTGGAAGAAAGTATTTTGCTCCGCATTTCTTTGTAGAGTGGTTTTCAAGTGATGTGATTATGGACATATGTTTATAA
The DNA here is from genome assembly GCA_027924645.1 of Cunninghamia lanceolata. NCBI lineage: Eukaryota > Viridiplantae > Streptophyta > Pinopsida > Cupressales > Cupressaceae > Cunninghamia > Cunninghamia lanceolata. Next base: position 11,861,534 of record BSBN01000904.1, read on the forward strand.
GGTCCTTAGCTATCTTCATTCCAAAGGATTTGTGATTTGGTGCTCTGAAAAGCAAGGTATTGAGTAGTAGAGCTTAGCAGTGTTGATTGTAAGTTATCTTCAAGTGAGATTTGTTATCTTCAAGTGAAACTTGTTGTAGCTAGATTTTTTGGCTCCCAGGTGATTTTATGTTGTTCATGGATGTCTCTAGATCATGTTGAAGGTTTGTTCTTGGAAGCATGTGTCTAAAGATCCTAGTGTTAACACCAATTTTGGTCGACCTAGTTGTTTATACTCTTTGCAGATGTGCTTCATGGATTATTGAAGCATGTGAAGATGTCTATAGGTCCAAAATAAGCTATGAAATGCTCTACCTTCATTTCTTTGCTTTACAAGAATGTTTAGGTCCAGACCTAATTTGAATTGTGTATGTTTGCTGACCTTAAAGATTGTTCTAGAGGTTGTAGAATGCATTGCCCACCTTAAATATTGTTCCAGAGGTTGTAGAATGTATTGCTGACCTTGATGTATATTCCAAGGTTGATGATTGATATAAATAAATGAAAAGGATTTGTGTGTTTGTGAGAAGAGCATGAAGATGCAAAGTTGAAGATGTTTGTGTTGTGAGACAGAGAAGGTGATATGTATTATGCTTTTTTGGAGCTGAACTCAGGCATGCGGTAGATGATATCATATCAGTTCATAGCAGTGAGCCACCTCTCTTGTTAGTGAACCACCTCTTTTGGTAGTGAGCCCTTTTGGCAGTGCCACCCCTTTTGACAGTGAGCCACCTCTCTTGGCAGTGAGCCACCTCTCTTGTAAGTGAGCCACCTCTTTGGGCAATAAGCCCCTTTGGTAGTGAGCCTCTTTGTAATTTAGTATTGATACTACTATATATTGTGAGCTAATCCTCACCATAGTTTTTCCCTTTTAGGGTTTTCCACGTAAATCTGGTGTTCTCTTGTGCATGGTGTTGTTGAGATTAAGTTTCTGTTATCTGTTTTCATGTTTAAATCATCATAACATAATGAAGGTTTAGGTGAATTGATGTGGATGTAATTATGTTTGTGAAGGCTTAAAGTTTTTGATACAATTGATTCAGCCCCCCCTCTCAATTGTCTTGTGCATTAAACAAACCAGTTATCTAGTTTAGAACATTAGGATAGTCTAATAGTTTCACTAAGCATAGTTTTCTAAAATATTTTATTTAATGACATCCACATTACGATCTAGGAGAATTATTCCACCATTCTAAATATTTGACAATATTATTAAAGTACTAATATAAATTAGAGTCATTGAATTATTCCTCCTTTAAACTTATAGAGATCTGTATAATTTAATAGCTCAACAAACATATAAATTAAATACAAGCACTAATGTATAATTTCTAATTTAAATAATTCATTAAATCCAATAATAAAATCACTAATTTTCAATTAAAATAATAATTCCATAAAACAATATCTTTCAAATCTTCCGAATTAGAATAAGGCCAATAATAAAATATTCCTTCCTTACGAACTCAATAAAACAAATGCTTTCGTTATAATTAAATAGAAATAAACTAATGGATTTGCTTTTAAAACAATAAAATAATATTGCTTTTCTTATTTGATTTCCTTCTAAAACTAAACTCTTTTTCCAATTTGAAACAATAAAATAAATCTAATATGTTTTACATAATCTACATAAAATTATTTTTCTATCGTTAAAATCAATAAAACAAAACAATTTAAATTATATTTTAATTACTAACGTATTCACTTCCTTAATAAATATCATATTTATATGTACATATTTATGTGTGTGCTTGTACAAGAACCAAACTATGGCGAAAGAAAAGATGAATATGTTGAAATAAATTTATTGTGTGTGTGTATAATACATTACAGTGACAAGTATTCATAACTGACAGCGAAGGGTTTTTAAAACACAGGGATAAATGTTCAGTGACATAGATATCAACATTTTTTTTTAAAGACTATTGAAAGGAGGGGGCCCTGCCCCCCATTGGGGAGACGCCGTGGGGAGGCCATGGCCTTCCCAAGGTCCCCATGCCTACTCATTAATAAAAATTCAACGCTACAGTTTATTCTTTTTTGTTTTGGTATTTCATTTTAAATATCACGGTTCGTATTACCTATAATCCTTGCAACTATTATCATAGTTAAGTTTGGTTTGTAAACCTCTGTTGTTGTTACGCACAGCAACATGTTAATATACAATGAATTATATATATATATATATGAAAACACACACACACACACACACACACATATATATAGATATACATACAAAAACATACACTCGGATTTTCACAGTTTCATAGAATAACCAAAAAAATAATTTCTAAAATATAAAGAATTTTCAATCTACATGCACAATTGGGAAAATACATATACAACAAGATATTTTTTTTAGTTTTACAACAAATATACAACAAACCCATTTATATTCCCTTCAATATCATCAAGGAGTTTATTTCCATAATGCATTTCTCTGTGCCGGTCAATGGTTCTCCCAAAGGGTTCTTCCCCTCTAGGAGGGGCCTCAGGCAAGGTCACCCTTTTTCTCCCTATCTCTTTATCTTGCTGGCCCAAGTGTTGGGTATGAATGCTTGTAACTTGTTGATGTAGGGGACTCTCTAGGGTATCAAACCTGCCGCTACTGCTTAGACTTTGGTCATACAGCAGTTTGTTGATGATACTATATTGTTTGGGATTGCCTCAGTTGTTGAAGCTAGAAATGGAAGGGGCTTCTCAAAGCTTATGAAGGGGCCTCTGGCCAGAGTATCAACTTTGAGAAAAGTCATATCTATTTTCTCAATACCTAGGAGGATTTGCAGCAAAAAATCACCAAGGTCCAAGGTTGTTCGAGTGCGAGGATCCCTCCCATTTACTTGGGCCTTCCGCTTACTACCTCTAAAGTCTCTTCTGACTACTGGAATGGGTTATTGGAAAGAATGTAGAGGAAACTAGCCAGGTCGAAAGGGGCTCTTTTGAGTCAAGCGGGGAAGTTCCAACTCCTTAAAGCCTCCCTTCAAGGAATGCCTAACTACTCCCTAAGTATTTTCAAAATTCCAAAGTATGTGGCTGAGAAGGTTGAGCAAATCCAGGAGAAATTCCTTTGGTCTAGAATTGAGGAGAAATGGAGAATAGCTCTTGTTGGGTGGGAAAAGGTTTGTACCCCTAGATGCTAGGGGGGACTGGGGCTAAGAAGAATTCATCTCATGAATCGTGCCTTCTTGTCCAAGGTGGGGTGGAACCTTATTCAATGGGGATGGGGGTAGGAATTTGCTCTTTGATGATGGATTACCCAAAGGATCTATCATATGGAATGGGACCCTCAGGACCCATAGCCTCCTTCCACTAGTAGAGAAACAACAATGTGACTAAAAAAACTACTAAAAACTGCTTATAAATGACCAAACATGGTCACGTGACCATTGGTAGTTTATTGCCAGTCATTTATAACATGACCAAATTTATGACTAAACCATTTTTAGTCATTTATTGGTTGTTCTATTGATCGATTTGGTAGTATATTTAGTTATTGATTTAGTCACTGATTGTTGTAATCTAGTCACTTATTTGGTCATTTTTTATTCACTGATATATTTAGTCATTGATTGTTGTAATTTGGTCACTTATTTAGTCATTTTTTATTCACTGATATATTTAACTAGTCACTTATTTAGTCATTAGTTTAGTCATTGATTATTGTAAACTGGTCACTTATTTAGTCACTTTTTATTCACTGATTTATTTAGTCGTTAATTTAGTCATTATTATTAACTAGTCACTTATATAGTCATTTTTTATTCATTGATTTCCTTCCATTGGTAGTTTATTTAGTCATTAATTTTAAACATCATTTTGATCAATTTGGTAGTTTATTTAATTGGTTTTGTTCACTATTTTCTGTCAATTGTAGTATATTGATACATTGTTTATTAAACATCATATCACTAGTTGCAAAGAGAAACACAAGTCTTGAAAAAGGAATTCTATTGTCTTTATTAATTTGAAAAGAGTTGTTGTTACATAAAATCTCTTGAAAAAGAGTTACAAGGCAACTATTGTTGTTGCAAAATAAGCAAGAACTAAAGAATAAAAGTCCTTTGAGAAGATCTTAAATAGAGAAGCCTTCAAACAAAAAACTTTCCATGAAGAGAAGGCTACAATTCCTTGTAATTTGCTGTAAACACCTTGTAATCTTTGACAACATATCATAACAAGTCTGTATTCTGCCTTCTACAATTCGTAATCAAAACTACTTCCCTCAAAACCCTATGTCACCATGCTTTAAACCTCAATGAAGCCTTAATTGCAATGTTGACTATGCAAAGTTTGGATTTCACTACATTGCTATTTGCTGTCATCTTTATACATTGCAAAGTTTACATTGAAAGCGTTTGAAACCTCCAATGTATACGTCAATTCAAAAATCCCATAATAAGACTAATACACAACAAGAAGTCACTGTCTCAAAACCTTTAAGATTGTAAACTATCAAGTGAAACAAGGAACACACTGGGCACATCCAACATTCCTCTCAAGGTCCAACAAAATAGATGAAAAGCCAAGAAACAAAACACAATTAATAAGAATATATTGTGCATTTGAGACTTGATTGCCACCTATGCAAAAATTGTACTTGAGACTGTCCTCCTTGATCACTATCTTTACAACCCTGTTGCTTCTATGCTCTTTATTGTCACTAATAATTAGCTTCTACGTCTCCCTCTTAGTTCTTTAAAGTGTATATTCATAGCCAGTAGTTACATTCTCTTAGCATAGTCATTTTAAACTGTTGTCACTATGGTAGTGTTTGTGTTCTTCATCGAATATCGAAAGCTCATGCATTGTCGAATACAATCAGGGTCCATAGCCCCTCCATCATCTGCAAAACAAAATACAAGGTGCTAATTTCAACTAGTATGTGCTCATAAAAGTAAATATAATACCAATTTGCACAAATAGTGATAGCAAGCTAGGAATAATGTTCACACCCTAAAAAAGTAAAGCATGATTGTAGTCATGAGGGTTGTAAATTTGGTCCACTTTGACATAAGTTGCACCATGAGGTATCTAAATGTTATTCGACCAAAATAAGAAATGCAATAAGGAAAACTTCTACCCATAATATAGACAATAATAGAACACTAATCTTCAAATATAAGATATCTTATCATCAAAACATCATACATCAGGTTGACAAATAGTCATCATCAAGACAACCCTTCAACAAACAAAACTGATTGAGATATTTTAGAAATAAGCATTAGTTATGAGCTTCTCTCATCTCTAGGGTAACTATCACAAATGAGTGATTGTAGCCACCTAATCATTTATTTTATTTTCAAGATAGATAATTGAGAGGGGGGGTGAATCAGTTGTCCCAAAACTTTCCTCTTATTAACCACTTAAATCCTTCTTGTAATTCAGCAGCATAATAATAAATCAATCATGGAAATATAATGCAATAAATCAAGAGCAAAAACACATTAACACATATGACACCAAGATTTTAACGTGGAAAACCCAGTTAAGGGAAAAACCACATGGTGACTAACCCAAGATTGTATTCTCTGTTAAATGAATAAGAAGAACAAAATGGCACATGCCAATTAGGGCTCACTACCTAAGCACACTACTCACAAGAGGCCCACTGCCTACATGAGACACACTATCTATAGAATGATAAATATTACATACTTGAACTAAAGAATATCATCTTCACCATGCTTGAGTCAGTTTCATTTAAGCTCAACACTTCTGCTCTGCCTTTCACTCTTCTCCTCTCTACCACACTCTCATCTTCACCAAGATACTCTTGAAATGACTTCACAACTCTTATTTATACAAGACATTGACTTTGGGATAATCATCAAAGTCAGCATACTTTACAGAGCAAATACACAAATACAACTTGACTTATTACAAAAGACTTCATGCGAATCACCACACTGTCAGCCACATAGATTTGAGACTTAAACCTTCTTTGAGGAACACATCATACTTCGCAGAACATCTTCAAGATCATCCACAAGATGTGTAAATCATCTGGTCAGCTAAGTTTAGGAAGAACATCATCATCTGGAAGTAATTGTTCAATTACGAGCTCAATCTTCAATGCGGACCACCAACAAAAACTGGACACAATCTAGAGAACCCCACAAGCTTGCCTGAAACACCAAGAATATCCACACAACTTCTGATTACTGAAATCATTCTCTTCTTCATCTAGAACCTCAAGAACACAGTCTGTCATCACTGTCATATTGGAATAGATGCTTGCATATCTCCAAACCACAAACCAATTGAGTTGTCAATTCACATTGACTTCCTAAACACTCCACAAAATTTGCAGAACAAGATATTGCATTTTTAGATCTCACTAGACCTATTTGTGTCACTCTATCACCTCTGAACATCTGCCAGAACTGGTTTTACTCATATGGCCATAACTTCTTCAAATCTTCATGTAGACCTCTCAAATCTTTACTGGATCACCTTTAGACACATATCTACAAACCCTTTGATGCACATCCTCTAATATTCATCTTAGCTAGGATCTTCACTTCATACAGCTTCACTGTCTTCACTATTCTTCTCTATTTTTTATAGGACTAATTTTCTCAATATCCTCAGCACACAACTCATCCAATCCTTGACATCAATGCAATAGGAGTATGTTGACATCAATGACAACACCGTTTAGGCCCATACTTGCAACAATCTCCCCCTTTATCATTGATGGCAACATATGATGTGAAAAACTATTTTAACCATCAAGACAGGTACTTCTCCTCACTGACTGACATAACTCCCCCTATCAACAACAACCATTCACATGTCTTCTCTTCCTTTACTGCTCGCCCTTTGATCAACAACCACTTTTTGTTTTTCACATGTCTTCTCTCCCCCTTTGACATCAATGGCAAAGAGCACATACTTGCATCACTCAGAATCATACAGACTACTCCCCCTAAGTAGCAGCTTCCTATCATCAATTTAGACCACAAGATATGACTGTGAGATCCATCGGACTGATGCACATCAGTGCACCTCAATTCAACACCAGAGGGGTAATAACCCCTAACTTCTCCCTGAGATACTCAAAAGAGTCCTTAGGTAGAGGTTTAGTAAAAATGTCTGCAATCTGATCCTTGGAGGGTACAAACTCTAATCTAACTTCATTCTTGTTCACCTACTCTCTCAAAAAGTGAAACTTGATGGATATATGTTTTGTCTTTGAATGCAACACTCGATTTTTTGATATATTTATTGCACTTAAATTATCATAGAAGATTGTGATAGGTTCCTCATACTCCACTCTGATGTCTCTTAGCATTTGTTTCATCTACAATACTTGAGTGCAACTACCTGCTACTACAATATATTCTGCTTCTGCAGTGGACAGAGATATTGCCTCTTGTTTCTTGCTCAGCCAAGAAACCAATCTTTTCCCTAAAAAGAATGCTCCACCATTAGTACTCTTCCAGTCATCCACATCTCTTGCCCAATCCACATCTGTAAATGCATGAAGAGAGAAATCATGATCTCTAGGATACCATAAACCATACTCAACTGTTCCTTTTAGATATCTGAGAATCCTCTTGATTTCCATGACATGAGATTCTCTAGGATCAACTTGGAATCTAGCAACAAGACCAACAACATTCATAATGTCAGGTCTAGTTTGAGTAAGATACATTAGTCCTCCAATCATTGACCTGTACTTTTTTTGATCAGCCTTAGGAGAGTCATCATCTTTGCTTAGTTTACATCCAGTTTCCATGGGAGTATTCATTGGTTTTGAGTCTTCCATCCCAAATTTCTCCAACAATTCTTTCACATATTTGGTCTGTGAAATGAAGATTCCTTTCTTTATTTGAGTGATTTGTAGACCCAAGAAGAAATTCATTTTCCCAAACATGGACATCTCAAATTTACTTTTCATTTGATTTGCAAAAGTTTTGCACATACTATCTCTTCCTCCAAAAATGATATCATCAACAAATACTTCAATAATCAAGATATTTTCATGATCAATTTTGAAGTACAAGTTACTGTCAGCAATACCTTTATTGAAACCAATCTTCAAAAGATGCTTATCTAGTCTTTCATACCAGGCTCTTGGGGCTTGTTTGAGTCCATACAATGCTTTTGTCAACTTCCAGACCGTATCACCATGATCAAACAATTGAAATCCATCCGGTTGCTCAATGTATACTTCTTCTTCCAAGTCACCATTCAGGAAGGTAGACTTGACATCCATCTGATATACTTTGAAATCCTTGAAGGTAGCAAAGGCAAGAAATAATCTGACTGCTTGAATTCTTGCCACCGGAGCAAAAGTTTCTTCAAAATCAACTCCTTCTACTTGGGAATAACCCTTGCAGACCAATCTGTCTTTGTTTCTGACTACTTCACCATCTTCATTTAGTTTATTCTAGAAGACCCATTTGATTCCAATCACATTTTTATTTCTAGGTTTGGGAACAAGATCCCAAGTGTGATTTTTCTCAATTTGCATCAACTCTTCCTTCATTGCTTTACTCTAGCTTTCATCATTGCATGCTTCACTTACTGATTTTGGTTCAATTTTTGAAATCAGATAATACTTTTTTGAGTCTTGCGTAATCTTTCTTCTGGTTTGAACACCCTTGCTTTTATCACCTATGATCTGATCTTTAGAATGATTCAGTCTTACATAGCTGGGAGTTTTGGGAATTTCTTGCACTTCTATTTCTTGGACAGGTTCATTCAAACTTATCTCTTCTTCCTATATTTCAAGATTCTCTAGATCAGTCTGGATCTGAATTCTAGAAGGGGCTTGGACTTCTTGGACCAAAGCATCATTCTAATCTTCTTCATATTCATAAAACCTTGAGGGTTTTTCAATACCTTCATCAACCTTCACATTTGTACTTTCTATAATCTTTCTCAATCTCTTGTTATAACGCCAGTATGCTTTGCTTTGAGTAGAATAACCCAAGAATATTCCTTCATCACTTCTAGTATCAAATTTTCCAAGGTCTTCATCTCTTTTAATGTAACATTTGCTACCAAAGACTCTGAAATACTTCACAGTGGGAGTGATGCCAAACCAGAGTTCATAAGGGGTCTTACCAGTATTGCTTCTAATTTGTACTTGATTAAGAGTATAGACAATAGTGCTTACAGCTTCTCTCCAGTAGATCTGAGGAACATTTTCTTCCATCATCATGGTTCTAGATGCTTCCTGGATGGTCTGGTTCTTTCACTCCACTACTCCATTCTACTGTGGAGTCCTTGGAGTAGATAACTGTCTTTTTATCCCATGTTTCTCACATAATTCTATGAACTCTCCAGATGTGAATTCTCCACCTCTATTAGACCTGAGACATTTTATGTTTAATCCGGTTTCATTCTCTACCATAGATTTGAATATTTTGAATTTCTCAAGAGCCTCAGATTTTTCTTTCAAAAAAGTCACCCACATCATCTGGGAGTGGTCATCAATTAATAACATGAAGTATCTATCACCTTGCAAACTCCTGATTCTAGCCAGTCCACATAGATCAGTATGAACTAAGTCCAACAATCTAATAGAAGATTGTTCCTTACTTTTGAATGTGACTTTGCTCTACTTACCCAACTGATATTCTTTGCACAAACTATTAGTAGGTTTCACCAGTCTTGGAAGATCTCTTACAGCTTGAGTGTTTCTTATCTTGACGATATTATCAAAATTCACATGACACATTCTCCTATGCCACAACCAACTCTAATCAATTTGAACAAATAGACAACTTTTTCCAGTACCAACCAAGTGGAAGATGTTACCTTTTGTTTGAGTACCAGATGTAATCTCTGTTCCAGAACTTTCAAAGATCTTACATTTTCCATTTTTGAATCAGAGATCATAGCCTTTGTCCACCAACTGTCCAACAATGAGAAGATTGTGCTTCAGACCTTCAACATACAGTACATTACTGGTTTTGTTCTTTCCATCAAAAGAAATAGTTCCTCTACCTCTGATTCTACCAGCAGAATTATCACCAAATTTTACAACTCCTCCTTCATATATTTCCAAATCTATGAACTTATTTTTGTCACCTGTCATATGGTGGGAGCATCCACTATCAATGACCCAATCATCCTTTTCTTCAACTTGGGCAGCCAAAGCTCTTTTTATCATTTTATGATTGAGAGATTCAGAGGGCATTGGATCTTCTTCCTTGATGGCAATAAACACCCAGTCACTTCTAGATTTGTTTCCTATCTCTGATTCATCATCTATTACTCATTCATCATCATCATCTTCATGAACATAGTAACATTTATTTTGGAATCTTGATCTATTTGGATTTGCCCTTGAAAATCTTTTTGGACACCTTGAGGAAAAATGACCAATCTTGTTGCAATTGAAACATTTGAAGGGCAATTTTCCTTCATACTTACTAGATCCTCTTGGTAGTCTTTTTGCAATAAGGGCTTCAAGTTGAGAAGCTTCTACTTCATTTTCTTCCAGGTCTTTTCTTGCTTTTTCATACCATGATAGTTTCTTTGAGGAGTTCTCTCCTAGATCAAACTTTTGTTTACCTTTCATAGAGGCACTAGCTTTGAATGCAGATTCAGTCTTGGGGAGTGCATCTCCAAACTCAACCAATTCAAATGCAGCTAATTTTTCAACCAATTGATCTCTTGTGATATTTGAAAAAGATCTAAATTCTTCAATACCAACAACATTGTGTTTGTAAGCTAGAGGTAGAGATCTGAGAACTTTGACAACAATCTCATCTTCATCCAAGATTCCACTAGCACACCTAATGCCACAAACAAGCTCATTTACTTTTGGCATAAATATGGTGATATTCTCATCTTCATTCATCTCCAGGTTTTCAAATTTTCCTTTTAGACTTTGTAGCTTGGTACATTTAAAATATTTGTCTCCATCATGCAGAAGTTGCAGTTTTTCCCAAATCTCATATGCAGTTTTTAGATCTATAACATTTGTCAGCTTTGAATCAAATAAGGCACTTAATAAAGCTTCTTTAGCTCAAAGATTGTCTTTAGCATCTTTGATTTCATCTACATTTGTTAGACCATTCTTTGGAGGAACATACTTCTTTGAAGTCATGATCCAATATTGCATTCCCATACATTGCAAGTGACATTCCATGCGGCTTTTCCAAAGAGTGTAATTGGTTCCATCAAACCTCAAACTATCCTTCCTATAGGAAGACATCCTAGATCTCCTCAAGTGGTTAAGCTCTTTTTAGAGGAATCAGCTCTGATACCAATTGTTAGTTTCAAGATAGACAACTAAGAGGGGGGGTGAATCAATTTTCCCAAAACTTTCTTTTTATTAACCACTTAAATCCTTCTTGTAATTTAGCAGCATAATAATAAATCAATCATGGAAACACAATGCAATAAATCAAGAGCAGAAACACATTAACACATATGACACCAAGATTTTAACGTGGAAAACCCATTTAAGGGAAAAACCATGGGGTGACTAACCCAAGATTGTATTCTCTGTTAAAAGAATAAGAAGAACAAAATGGCACGTGCCAATTAGGACTCACTTCTCGAGCACACTGCTCACAAGAGGCCCACTGCCTACAGGAGACACACTGTCTACAGAATGATAAATATTACATACTTGAACTGAAGAATAGCATCTTCACCACGCTTGAGTCAGTTCCATTTAAGCTCAACACTTCTGCTCTACCTTTCATTCTTCTCCTCTCTACCACACTCTTATCTTTGCCAAGATACTTTTGAAATGACTTCACAACTCTTATTTATAGAAGACATTGACTTTGGGATAATCATCAAAGTTAGCATACTTTACAGAGCAAATACACAAATACAACTTGACTTATTACAAAAGACTTCATGTGAATCACCACACTCTCAGGCACACAGATCTGGGACTTAAATCTTCTCTGAGGAACATGCCATGCTTTGTAGAACATCTTCAAGATCATCCACAAGATATGTAAATCATTTGATCAACCAAGTTTAGGAAGAACATCATCATCTGGAATAATTCTTCAATTATGAGCTCAATCTTCAATGTGGACCACCAACACAAACTGGACACAATCTAGAGACCCCCACAAGCTTGCCTGAAACACCAAGAATGTCCACACCACTTCTAATTACTGAAATCATTCTCTTCTTCATCCAGAACCTCAAGAACACAGTTTGTCATCACTGTCATATTGGAATAGATACTTGCGAACCTCTAGACCATGAACCAATTGAGTTGTCAATTCACATTGACTTCCTAAACACTCCACCAAATCTATAGAACAAGATATTGCATTTCTGGATCTCACCAGACCTATTTGTGTCACTCTGTCACCTCTAAACATCTGCGAGAACTAGTTTTACTCATATGGCCATAACTTCTTCAAATCTTCATGCAGACCTCTCAAATCTTTACTGGATCACCTTTAGACACATATCTACAAACCCTTTGATGTGCATCCTTTGATATTCATCTTAGTTGGGATCTTCACTTCATAGAGCTTCACTATCTTCACTGTTCTTCTCTATTTCTGATAGGACTAATTTTCTCAATATCCTCAGCGCACAACTCATCCTTGACATCAATGCAATAGGAGTATATTGACATCAATGACAACACTAGTTAGGCCCATATTTGTAACAATTTCATCTTAGGAAACAAAGTACAAAGCTACATTACCTCATCAATTGCGTTATCAAGAAGCTCTGCAATCGCTGCAATGATAAACAAATAAGAAGAAAATTATAATTTATCTAATTCATAACATAGATACTGTTGAAAACCAATCCTAATCTCTAATTCAAATAACTATTAGAAAAATATGTAGTATAGAATTGAGAATTGAAGCAGGTTAGCTCTTATTACCTTTAATGTTGGCTAGTTGGTATGAATGTAAATGTTGATAAAGCTCTTTATGCAAAATGTGGAAGCATAGAAAAAACTCATGAACTGTTTGACAGAATGCCTCAAAGAGATGTAATCTCATGGAATGTAATAATTTTAGGGTATTCACAAAATAGATTTGTTGAAAGGGCTTTCAAAACTTTCAACCAAATGTAATTGGTAGTTCTAAAGCCAAATTCTATGACCTTTGCCAGCATTCTCCCAACCTATGACAAAATGGGAGCTTTGCAACAGGGTATAGATGTAATTCCCTAAAAGAAAATAGTACTAAAATTTTTCTCAATAAAAAAAATAGTAAATAAATAAATAAATAATTTACTTTTTATTATCAACAAATTTGCCCAGCTAGCTTGATATCAATAATTCTATTCTTCAATGGATGCTAGAGAATAATAACCTTATAAGATTCAGGTAACAAAAGTTAGATTAAGCTAACACTTCTATACTAAATAATAGTACCTAATAATTTAAACTATTTAATCTACTAACCTAGAAATCTCATCTTCCAAATACTACTTTTAATCAATCTTTTGCAAGAAGTATTCAATTCTAACCACTAACACATACAATACATATTGATTAGTAACATTTTACTTTTATATTCTACTTACTAGGTTTTCTATGATATTAGAGAGTTTTAACCTAAATATACATAGAATAATTTAAAGAGGAGAAAAATGAGATATTTTGTATACTTAAAGCTACCTTATGAAAAGAATCGACTCATACTTACAAAATAAATTTAATAATAACTATAGTTTTATAGCAATAAGAGGTAATGTTAGCAGATTTCATATAACACACAATCGGCGGTTATAACTGAGTTGAAAGGTATATATGAGAAACAAAATCCATGAACTGATATTTGGTTAACAGATATACTATAATTACTAAGTGTCATCCAAATGAAATGTTTATATGCCACAGGAAATGTCTTAAGGAAAAAGGTATACATTTCAAGTATTCTAAATCTTAAAATGATTAATATTGATATTAATAGAAGAAAATAACCTAAGTCTGTAGGCAAACTGCATCATGATTATTTAGGGAAGACATCTGTTGGGTCTTTCATTTGGCATGATTATCGCCTCCCCTGCAGCCCCACAAGGACTAGGGCATGACGGTGCAGGATGGCAGGCTCTCCCTGCATCCCTGCAAAGGAACTTTTGTGTGTGTACGGGGATGCAGGAAGAGCAAAAATATGGTCTTATGGACTGCATGGTCTCAGATGTTGTAGTTTCAACTGCCCTGGTAGACATGCATGCAAAATGTGGAAGCATTGACAAGGCATGTGAACTGTTTGGTAGAATGCCTCAAAGAGATGTCATCTCATGGAATGCAATGATTGTCAAATATGCACAAAATGGATTTTTTGAAAAGGCTTTAGAAACTTTCAAGCAAATTCAATTAGCAGGTGTAAATCCAAATTCTACAACCTTTCCTAGCATCCTCCCTGTCTGTGTCAAAATGGGAGCTTTGGAATAGGGTATGGACATCCATCAAAACATAAAGGATAGAGGAATTTTGTCAGATGTTGTAGTTGCAACTGCCCTGTTAGACATGTATGCAAAATGTGAAAGCATAGACAAGGCACATGAACTGTTTGACATAATGCCTCAAAGAAATGTGGTCTCATGGACTACAATGATTGCTGGATATGCACAAAATGGATTTGTTGAAAAGGCTTTAGAAATTTTAAAGCAAATGCAATTAGCTGGTGTAAAGCCAAATTCCACAACCTTTGTCAACATCCTCCATGCCTGTGTCAAAATGGGAGCTTTGGAATTTCAATGCTTCCACATTTTGCATCATTTGCTCTCCCGTAAGCACTTCAAGTCATGCCTGTGGTGATGCAGGACTTTCCCACATCACTGCAGGCATGACTTGAAGTGCCTGCGAGAGAGCGGGTGATGTAAAATGTGGAAGAATTGACAAAGCATGTGAATTGTTTGGCAGAATGCCTCAAATAGATGTCATCTCATGGAATGCAATGATTGCAGGATTCATTAATTCAATCTGGTTTATTTGTATAAGAGTCGTAGAAGATGAGGGGACTATTGTGGAAGATGAAATGGTTGTTTTCCACATTGTGATTGGTTGTCTTTTAGGAATTATAGATAAAATTTCATGAAGTAGTTATGGTTGTGTGGCACATCCTCATGCTACACAGGGCCTTGCCTTGCACCTAACAGGGGTTTGGTGCCTTAACTTATAGGGGGGCCATTACTCTCTAAGGGAAGGAGACAATGGGATGTGTGGTGAAGGGAGTGTTGGCAGGATATTAACAGTACTAGAATTATCATTATACTTCCACATATGACATTCTCATGTGATGCAGAGGCCATAGCAGTACTGTACAAGAGAGTTAAGCATTTAGCAGAGATGCATAGGGGGTTGTCTAGTAACACACATCATTCTATAATGAATTATCCATTGTTGAAAAGGCTTTAGAAACTTTCAAGCAAATGCAATTAGCAGAAGTAAATCCAAATTCAACAACCTTTGCCAGCATCCTCCCTACCTGTGCCAAAATGGGAGCTTTGGCATAGGGTATGGACATCCATCATAACATAATGGAAGGGGGATTTTTGTCAGATATTATAGTTGGAAATGCTATGGCAGACATGTATGCAAAATGTGGAAGCATAGACAAGGCACGTGAACTGTTTTATAGAATGCCTCAAAGAAATGTGGTCTCTTGGACTGCAATGATTGTAGGATATGCACAAAATGGATTTGTTGAAAAGGCTTTAGAAATTTTAAAGCAAATGCAATTGGCTAGTGTAAAGCCAAAATCCACAACCTTTGCCAGCATCCTCCCTGCCTATGTCAAAATTGGAGCTTTGGAATAGGGTATGGACATCCATCAAAACATAAAGGATGGAGGAATTTTGTCAGATCTTGTAGTTGTAATTGCCCTGTTAGATATGTATGCAAAATGTGGAAGCATAGACAAGGCACCTAAACTGTTTGACAGAATGCCTCAAGGAAATGTGGTCTCATGGACTGCAATGATTATAGGATATGTACAAAATGGATTTGTTGAAAAGAATATGCCTTTGTCCCTATTTTATCAATCTGTGCTAGTAATATAACCCCATCTTGTGTAGACAACATTATAGGAAACTCTCTTTGTCAAAATGGAATATGACCTAGATACTATGCAATTTTATTCTTAGAACTCTTGTCCTATTAAAATTAAAACAATATGCAATACCTTCCCTCATTAACCTCAATTCTGTTTAGAAACACATGAAATTAATGGCTTTGCATTAACATTGTCTACACATCAAAGTAATTAATCCAAATATGAACAATACATCTTGGTCATTTGAGTAATACAAAATAGAAGCAAGAGGGTATTACTTTCAATGGGCATAATAAACTCATCTAAATTTTCCCATGAATATTTAAATATTAGGGCTTCTTTAAATTGAAGTTGACATGGAAATAAACATTTTAACTTCAAGCTATTTACTATGCTATTATAAAAAAAAATTGTTTACTTTTGTTTGCATCTAGAACTAATATTTGTGATCATGAATGTAATTGAACATTGGAAGTTAAACTCTTGCATTGATGCTAGGACTAGATTTGTCTAATACACTTCAAGTAAAAACAACATCAAAGGTAATGGCATTCTTAACAACATATCAATTTTGAAAGGTCTATTCCCAAGTATATTGTGCTCCTGGTCATGCCTACATGCATCCATGAAACCTAACTTATGCATCTAATCCTTATCAATTACTGCACTATCAGATGGAAACATATAATAGATGTAATCCTTTCATGACAATCTATAGATTATGAATTGTGCATTACTGATATTATTTAGCTATCCTTTGTGTAAGAATGTATGCCAGAAAGCTATTTGTAGATTCTGTACACACCTTATCCTAATAGTTTCCAACAACTACATCCTCTACATATTTGTCATTTTCCTTCCCACATAAATAAGCATCTATGAAGTCAGCCAATTCATCTATAGGAGTATCAATCCCTGCACCCAAACAAGTAATAAAATTTTCATTCAATAGTCACATATGCATGCAAATTCACTAAAAATATGAGAAACTTCAGAGAGGGAAAGGAATAGTAACATTATATTAAACTGAAATAAGGACAAGGTATGTATTCTCAAATGCATAAATGGAAATTGAGTGGTTAAAAATTTACTACACTAAGTCAAACTGTAAAAAATTAGGAAAAATGTCTTTTTTGAACTACAACAAGAGTTAAACATAAATCACTCCATCATTCACCAGTTTATCTATTATGCCTATTTTTAAATTTTGCCAATATCAAATCTATCATGATATCTAGCTTCTGACCAATGTTTAGTAAATGAGGATATTTTGTTACAGATGTAACAGGTTTGGCCACTGATAACTGAAACATCAAGTATGATTGTTCACAAGAGATACATTTATTTACTTTTACCTTTTGAAGTTTAGTCATTCTAATGCAATTATCCATTTGGCATATAGAAGGCATCTGCAAATATCTGTCTTCCTTCTATTCCTTACTCAAATTAACCATTGATATAGAAATAATATCTACTTCCATCTAGCATCTGGCTTCTCAGTCATTGATGTCATTTTGAAATAATAGGAAATACAAAAGATTGATATAATTTCATTGCAAGTGTAGTTGCTTATATTTATGAAATGTGATTTACATATGCATAACAATACCAGCATAAGCCAATTATTAATCAAGGTGTTGTTTGCATAACAACAATTTATATAGACTACAGAAAATCTGAGAATATGATTTAACCTTTAAGGTTCTGAGTATGATTTTATCCAAATATGAACAATATTCTTGACATGATGTTGAAAATTCACCTCACTAATTTTTTGACACAAAATACTTGGTTGGTTTAACTCCATATAAAAGAGATGACACCTTATGCCTAATAATAAAATGAGAGTTAAAAAATTGATAAGGTAATTTATTCAAGTTCCCAATATGATAAGACGAGATAATTTGTTCAAGTGCAAAGTCTTGTGTAACAACTCAATAAAGGCATTAAACACATCCATCTGCAACAGAATTAACAAGAAGTTGAAATAATAAAATACACTTGAAAATGGCATCATTCATCTAAAACTTAAATACAAGCAAAATATTATTACTTTAACATTTTCCTCTCGCTCTTTGAACCTTTCTATCAGCCTTAGACAAGCCTGCAAATTAGATTCCATGCAAACTTAGAGCTCAAATGACAAGAATAAATTATGATTCCAATGAAATATCTCACTTATCAAATAAGAATATTAATCTCTAGGAGTAACTAATGAATGAAAAAGATACTATCTTAAAACTATGATCATACTCACCAAGGTATTTACACAATTGTCGTGTCTAGTAATTAAAGTAATTAAATAATGATATTTTTTTTTTGATCTAAAGATGATTGTCTTAACTGCACAAAGAAAGATGTGAAAATTCAAAAGCTCCAAGCACTGTGTAGGTTATACTTGACAATAGCATAAGTGAATCAATCTTTTGTTCGTACGATATGTTGCAGACAATATAATCTTATTATTTTTACAAAATCAATACACAAATGAAGCTCATGACCTCAACTTGCATGTGTCAATACATGGACTTTCTATAGGGAACATATTAATGTCTTGAGAACTACTATCATGCGTTGCCAAACCCTCTTCCATTCTACTAACTGCCCAACTATTATACTTCCCTCTTACCCTTCCACTTATTGTTATCTAATCTTTCATTTGTTTGAAGGACTATCATTCTTTTGACAGTCATAACATGGATGCCTTTGCATGTGGATTGTGCCTTTATTCCATGAGCACTCTATACTTTTATGAGTTCTATCATACTTCATGGCAAAAAATGATAACAAAGACTCTTGAAAAATGGTTTAAAAGACTCAGTTAGGACTGTTATATGACTATCCCTAGCTTAATATCATTGAAAATTCTCATAATGTCATTTGATGTGGACTATGAAATGACTTAGTATAACCTTGGTACCCTCCTTAAGGACTGAAATCGTGTGATGAGCCACACAATGGGATACCTAAAACAACTTCATGCTCTGGGTAATAGGGTTATAAGAGTGTGATGATGTTTATCTACTTAAACAACCATTATAAAATTTGTGAGTTAAAATCTTATAAACTAACATTCTATAATTATAAAATATTTTAACTTAGTAATTTTGTAATTTTAAGAGATTTTAAAGTTATGGAATAAAATATTAAGACATACATAGAAGATCCACGCCCAGCAGGTGTAAAAAGATTATGGTATAATACCACTGACATGCAGAGGAATTAAAAGTACGGATTTGAAGCCATTGTCATGCAGAGGCAAATTAATGAGTGGATGGCAGAGAGATTTGATTCTATGCAAAAGAGCTCCCAAAATAATACCATAAATAAATTCTTAACTAGAGATATGACATATCCAAAGAACCATTGGAAACATTACCATCTAAAAATTATACAATACCAAGAAATTTAGATTAAATTCACTTACCTAAGTCTCCAGTCATTCCTCATGATTCCTTCAACCTAGATACCTAGCTACCTACCCCTGTTATCACCATCTAATCCTCCCATGAAAGTATTAATATTCACAAGAAGAAGAAGAAAGAAAAATAGAGCAAAATGAATGAATGGAATCAAAACCCCTTCCTTCTCAAATCTTTTAGGCATTTCCATTTATAAAAAAGTGATCCCCCAATAGAGAAAAAAGAAAAGTCCAAACAACTTCATGCTCTGGGTAACAAGGGTCCAGGAGTGTGTGAACAGAACTTTTCTCTGTGAATTGACAAGCAAATTATTGGAGAAATCATCGTCATAATGGTTGTGAATCGACAAGCCGCATAGGAACCTATAAACACAAACCGTGTTTAGTTATTTTCACACATTGGAAGTGCCCTAGAAAACAACAGAACATGCAAAATATAGAATGTACAATGAAAAATACAGTGATGAATAAAGGGCACACGCACTAACAAAACAATATTTTAAACCATTACCTGTTTAAATCCATGACATGATGCTTGGACAGACTGCGATCTATAGGAAAGAATGTCAATGTCATTTGAAAATAATATATTTAAACCCTCTTCTTTGTCCTTGTAGCCGTTTCACCCTATTCTGATGCCTCCATGAAGAGAAATGTTTGCCACATATGTATCCCAACATGCAAAACACACATTCCTGTCTACAAAAAACAACAGAATAGGAATTTAGGTTTTGCCCATATTTCCTCCATGAAAAATGTGAGGGAAATCCAAACATCAAAATGCCTCAAAATGTTTTATCCATTTTCCCTCCATGAAAAATGCCTCAAAAATCAAAACTTACCCACTTTAATATCATATTGTGACTAATTATTTAGTCATTTTTATTTGTGTGACTAAATAATTTATTTAGTCATTTATTTGTGTGACAATCAAATTAGTCATTTATTTAGTCATTTATAGCTGTGTTGCAAAAAATTAGTAGAATTTAGTCATTTTTAGTTGTCATGACTAAAAGTTTTAGTCATGTAGTCATTTATTTGCCAAAATTCTACTAGTGTTCACCAAGGTATCAAGTGGAAGATTGGAGATGGCAGGGAAGTTAACTTCTAGGAGGACAGATGGCAGAAGGATAAACCACTCAAAGAGTTGGAGTAAGGTAGAATTGTGGATAAGGCCTGTAGGTTCTTTGGTTCCAAGGTGGCTAATTACTTAAGGGTTTATAGGGGCTTCAGGAACTAGAAGGATATGCCAGACTGTGTCACTAAACACGAAGAGGACATGATGTTATCTCTTCAATAGCAAAGGGAATTAGAGGATTTCAAACTCCCTCTCTTCCCCAAGTAGGATCAGATGATCTAGGACAAGGACAACAAAGGCTTGTTTTCTGTTAAAAGTGCTTAGGTTTGTTGTTAGACCCTGGTGAGAACAGGATTTGGAGGAAAGTTTGGATTCCTAAACTTTTACCTAAAGTCAATTTCTTCTAGTGGACCCTGATGCACAATAGAATTTTGACCCTTGACAACCTGAACAAGAGGGGCCTCCAAATGCTGAGCAGGTGTATTCTCTATGGTACTGAGGAAGAGATGGCAAATCATCTCATACTTCACTGTAGTTTTGCTTGGGAGGTTTGGGGTTTAATCTTACATAAACTTAATATGTGCTAGTCCTTAAATAGTAGTATAGAGGCCTTGGATTTGGATTGGAGGTCCCCCTTCAGACTGGTGTTACTAGTTTCTAAGGAGCATTGGTTACAAATTCCACCCCATTTGGCTTGGAACCTATGGAAGGAACACAATAATATAGGGTTTTTAGAGATAGATTTAGAACACCTATGAAAATTTTTCGGAATTGTTTCAAACTACTGACAGAGAACATCATCTCTTGCAAACTCAAGGTTGTGGACAGTACCCCGGGATGGGAAGAACAAAGTTTGTTAAAACACTAGAAGATCGGCCCAAGTACTTGCCTTATAGACAATTCTAAAAGGCTTGTGAGGGATAAGACTAGGTGGGCCTGCCTCAAAAAGAATGGTTTAAGCTCAATTTTGATGGTGCTGCTAAGGGGAATCTACGGGTGGCCAGCGAAGCAGGAATCATAAGAACTAACACAGATGCCTTTGTGGCTACTTACTCTAGAGGCATTGGTTTCAAGAGTAACAATGAGGTGGAAGCCTTAGCCATGCTGTGGGGGATCAAACTAGCTATTTCCTTGAACATCAGGCTCCTTCATGTGGAAGGGGACTCATAGCTAATTGTGAATGCTACCCTGGTTTCAGCTCAGATTGGATGGAACTTAGCGGATATTATGGGAGATATCAAATTTCTCCTCAATGAGTTGGAAGAATTTAAGGTCTTGTACATTTACAGGGAAGGAAATGTTGTCACTGATGCTTTGGCTAATGTGGGAAGTGACAGTGAAGGTTGGTGGTGCTAGAGGAGTATGTCCATCCTGCCCAATGAAATTCATACCCTCATGAAGAAGGATGGAGATAGCAACAAGAATTAGATGGTTTGGGATAGTGGCCATTCTCTTGTTATGGATGGAGGGTGGTGGTGACTATGCATTTTCCTTGGAGACCCACTCAATCAAGATCGAGGGTGAGTGCATTGGGTTGGGCAACAAGATTGGCAGGGAGAAAATTTTGAATTTTCAAAAGTGCATGGCCAGGAGTAAGGGTGTCTTAAAGTGGCAGTTGACTAGTTATTTGACCAGCACTCCTAGGTGGCTCAAAAAGGGGGTCTACGTGGAGTGGAGGACAAGCAGGATTGCCAACTATCCACTAGTAGGTGATTGGACTGACTGGATGATAAGTAGGCAAGCCATAAGGCAAAATAACCTCAAAATTGGTAGAAGATTGAGAGCTAGATCTAGTCAGATTAGAAGGACTCCGCAATGGCCTTTGGTAGGGGTATGGAGGGCAGATAGGATGGGTCTGCCTATGGGTAATAATATTTGGTTAATCCCTACGGCAGGCAACACTTACTATCACATGAGGTGGTAGCCGTGATCTCTTCCCAAGGAGATTTATCTAAGTGGCAAAGATGTGGTGTATCGCCATAATAATTACTATGTAATTATTGATCTTTCTCTGTGGATTTTCCATTTAATTAGTTTCCTTGCTAATTTCAACATTACCTGCCTTAACAATTTCAAACATTGTTGCATCTGTGAGTTTCAAATTGTGAACATGGGAAGAGATATCGTGAGGATTGAACCCACTTCTGTGGAGGAATTCAGGCAAGACCCGCTTGTTTGGCACATCATTTAGGGGAGGGGTGTGGTTTCTTTTTTGGAAGGAATGATTAGTCATGACGAAAACCTATCACACCAGTTCACTGAGTCATGCAATGAGGAAATTAGACATGCTCACTTAGGGGGCATTAACTTCCAGGTGTTTGAGGAGGTGATCGGGTAGGCTACGGGGCTTCCCATTAAAGGGAAGAAGTATGCTAGATGCAGTAAGGTGCCTGACCCCGAGCATATGGGTTTCTTCTTTAGAGAGGCGGAGGTGGCTGCAAAGTTGCATGGAGGGTTTGAAAGGGAGAAGCTGCTGAACCCTTGGGGCCAAATCTGTCTAATGATCATGAAATACTTCATGCTGGAAGGGAGATTTAAGGTATATTATCACTACCATTTTTTCTTGCCCAACCACTTTAGGAATAAAATGGAAATCAACTTTCCTTTTTTTCTTCTATCCTCTCTAGAAAATTCCATCAAGACGACTAAAGAGCTTAGGGATAAAAATCCTGGCCACCCTCTTGTTCCCATCCACCAAGGTCTCATCTTGAGACTGTACCATTTCCATCTTGCCATGTGCCCCCTGCAACAAATTAAGGTAAAGTTGATTGAGGACCCTCAGCTGAGTGTGTCTCCTGGTTCAAAAGGTAAAGTGAAGATGTGTGTCGGGACCCCTAAGATTTCCTCTAAAAACACCAAGGGGGGCCATATTGTGGAAGGTAAATCCCTTGCTGGGACCCCCACCCATGAATCTAAAATGAAATCCTTGAAAAAATCTACTTTGGAGTATGGGAAGGAGAAAGTTGGTCCAGCCAAAAGGGACAGACAGGTGTCACAGGAGGAAGGGGTTGTGCATGCTAAGAAATCCAAGGCTAGTAAGGTGGAAGTGGAGATGATGGCTGAGCCTATGAAAATCATTGAAATAGACCCAGGGCACAAGCATACTAAAAGTAGTGAAGGGGAGGATGTTGCTAAGCAAGGTAATCCAAGGGTTCATCGGTCTAACCGTATTTCTAGGAAACCTACTACTAAGCCCCAAGGTGTTGATATTTCTAATGATTCAAAATTTTTAGAGGAAACTATGGAGGAGGGGAGGGATGAAACCCCTATTGAGTCTATGCACGAAGAAGGGGTGAGCCATTTTGTTTCCATGAACAAGTCCAGCTCTAAGGAATTGGGTGTTGCTATTGAGGAATTTGGTGGCTTGGACAACAAGGGTAGCTGTTCGCTGTGTGTTAAGACTATGGAGGGTTTGGAGCATCACCAACTTAAGATGGAGGGAATGTAGAAGAAATGGAACCTCATGGCTGAATTTTCTGCTAAGGCATTGCATCAGGCGGCATCAATTTTTGTTACTGTCAAGGATTTGGATGACAAAGTCAAGCAGGTGGGGATTGATAGTCTCGGTGACTACAAAGACATGGTCAAGCTTCTGGCCAAGTTTGGGACGACTGATAGTCCTTAGTTTCTACTTTTGTTTTATGTTGTTTTTGGTTAGTCATTTTTTGTCTGTTGTTCAAGCACTGTCAATGTACTATGTTTGGTATGTTTAAGGCCTATTTCCCTGGGGGTAGTTTTGTATAGGGTTCTGGACCTTCTTTTCTAGCTGAACTAATAAAAAACACTAGTATTAACTCATCCATATTACAATGGGTCTTTTGACTTCACATTCATAACTATCACAGGTTTATACAACTTCAACATGAATTCTTTGAACAACTAACAAATGAAATTCCAACACGAATCTTTCAAGATGGCATTTTTGCCAAGATTACGAAAACAAATATTTTCCTTTTCATGGAAACCCATAAAGACTTTTTCCAACTTTTAACTTTGACAAGAACTTTTCTTTAACCTACACACACAGCCAAATAGATGGCCAAGTCTTGCTCTCCTCCCTACTGTAGGGATTGCTTTGCAAATCCTACCCCCAAGTAGGAGACTCCAAAAATTGGGAGAATACACATGCAATGTCAAAAGAAATACACCACCAAAAAGAGACAAAAATCATAGAATATGATATCCCACAAGTTTGACTCACAAACAGATGATCTTAACTAGATCCCAATCAGGGGGAGAGAGGGGATAATCCTCCCTCTTGGGGAACACAATAAAACCTCCATACTAACAAACTTCACAATAATACCATCTCCATTAATATCCCAACACAAAACCCCAATCACCATATATCTCCACACCTCCATACACATCACAGTAACAAAACCCATATCACCATACATCACCACATCTCCACAACCCTTCAATCACAACATCCATCAACACATTAATTATACCACATACTACAAGAGCCAAATTTTCCCCAAGAGAGGCTCCATGCCTCTCTCTACCCCAATACTTGGGAGGCTCTCATCAATATGGAGAGCTGTTCCTATACAACCCAAATACCCAAAATGACATAACAGAAAAAAAAAAAAAAAGACAAAAACACTCATGAAACCAAAAGTTTATGCAAGCATACAAATTTTCAATTTTCATAACTGCAGGGAAAATCAAGACCCTACCTCAACTCCCCAAGTTAGGGTGAGCCCAACAAACCATAAAATAAATCCCAATCCTTACTCACTGATCCTTCAAAATTTCCAGCCAAAACAAAATCCTCCTTGATTTTCACAAAATTTCACTTACAAATTTTCCAATTTCATGCCTCAAATAATTGTCTCCAAAAACCCCCAATTTTTTTCATAAATAAAAATAATTAAATTCAAAAAGAAAAAAAAGAGGAAAGAAAGAAACTTTCTTTTTTCCCCAAAAAGACTCATTTTTCCAAAATAAAATAAATAAATAAAATCCTTTTATAAAAGAAAATATTAAATAAAACACTCATCCTCATCTCACTAATAAATCAATAAATTAATAAAAACAATTTTAACTTTCATTGAAATAAAATAAAATAAAAATAAATTTTAATTAGAACTTTTAAAATGAAATAACCAACCTAAAATAAAATAATCAAATTACACCACTTTTAGCCTTAACCCCTCCCACGGGTTAGGTTAGGCTAACTAGTATGACATGGCGGATTCTTGGAGTCTTCGAACTACTTAAGGATCTTGGCCACCCACCTACACACTTAATTTTCAAACATCAATATGTCAAGATAATATAGCCGAACCAACTTAAATGCATAGAAAAATAAATTAAATAATCTAATTTCATTCATGATTAGATAATTCAAATATTTTAAAATAATTTATTTAATGACTAAAATATAAGCATCTAATTCATTTAATACTTTCTTTTCCCACATAAATATTAATCTAAAATCATCTACTCAAACTAATTAAATCATATAGTCCAACACATAAATTCATAAAGTTTAATTATAATATAATGTCCAAAAGTATCATCTAGCATAATGTCCAAGGCAATAAACATAAATGTCCACACGCATAAGTATATCAATCCAAACTAACATAGTCATGTAGTCCAACTAAAACAACTAAAGCATCAAAAAAGGATGGTCCTCACATCCTCACCCTCTTAATATTAGGATTCCTCCTGGAGGCCCTCAAAGAGGTGAGGGTATAAGGCCCTCATCTGCATAGTATCCTCCCATGTAGCAATGGCCTCATCTAGGTGGTCCCATTAGACCTTGACTTGGTCCAACATTCGTCTTCATAGGGCCAAAGTTTGACGATCCAATATTTGAATGGGATCCAGTGACATTTTCCCATCCTGCATGACTTGTAGGGCATCCCAATCCAAAACATGAGATAAATTTGATATATACTTTCTAAGAACTAAAACATGAAATGCATCATGAATGTGAGATAGGTTGGGTGGAAATGCTAAGCGGTAAGCAACTGGGCCAATCATCTCAAGGATCTCAAAACGCCCAACAAATCTAGGTGCTAACTTGGAACCTTTCCCATAGAGAATAGGGCTCTTATGAGGATGAAATCTCAAAAACACTTTATCTCCAACTTCAAAGGTCTTATCTACCCTCTTAGCATCTGCAAAATGCTTCTACCTATCCTGTGCTTTTTGCAACTGTTCTTGTATTTGGATTACCTATTTTTCTATTTTCTAAACTAGATTGGGTCTCACCGCAATTCTGTCCTCTAAATAGTCCCATCTCAAAGGTGTCCTACAGGGCCTACCATATAGAGCCTCATACAGTGTCATGCCTAAGGAGCTATGATGTCCATTATTGTAAGTGAATTAAACTAAATATAGATAGTCCTCCCACTTGGACTATTGGTCAATAACATACATCCTCAACATGTCCTCTAAGACCTAATTAAGCCTCTTTGTTTGCCCATCTATCTCAGGGTGATATGCAATGCTGAAATTAAGTTGTGCACCTATAGCCTACTAAAGAGCTCTCCAAATTGATGAGGTAAAGAGTGGATCCCTATCTAAAATAATCTTACGAGGTGTTAGGTCTCAAAAATGCAGGTTGCTAATGTTAAGAGGATGCTAGGCTCTATCCTTACATTCGCAACGTTTTTGAACTAACTTGACGAAATCAACCTTTAGGGTTTAATGATTTCCTACACTTTAGGTCCTGCTACACCTAGGTGGGTAAACCTTGGAAATTAAAGTAGATTGAATGTAACTATTTTGACTAAGTAAATGGATCTACCTACAGTGGCAAATGGTGTAGACTAGATGATAGCTTGTTGACTAATTCTAATATCTAATGAATGGTTGGTATAAATTGTATAAGCAATATCAAGGTGAATTTTTTATGACTGTGCTTAACTAAATAAAGGATTTTAAATAATGAATTGAAATAAGACTAGTGCCTTGTTGGGTAGACAAAGTCAAATGGAAGACTAAGACTAGTGGTTTATAATGGGTAATAATTCTAACTATTTGGCACAATATTTTAGTTTATAACTTGTATAAACATGCAAGGAGATGACTGACAAACTCTTCTTAATAATCCAACTAATACAATTAGATTTCTTGTTATTCACCAGAAGGTAATTTAATCCTTTCTTGAAGGAACCAATTGAATGAAATATGCAAGATAACAGATAATATCAACTTGGAGACAAAATGGAAATCCTAATTATATGATTCTTCTTAGTAATCCAAACTAACACTTCCAGGTTATTGTGACTGATCATAAGGATTTTAATTCCTCTAATGGAAACCGATTAATCCAATCACACAAATACAACAAATGTGTATTGACAAATTAACTATATACTTGATATATTAATTTGAATAACAAGGAAATACTAAACTGGAGACAACCATACAATTGAGTAATTTCAACAAACAATTGATGCCAGAATAAAACCACAAAATTAGAGAACTTCAATTTACTTCTTCAACAATATGCTTGTAACATGGTCTTTTGAAAACATTGTAAACTTTATGTATTATATTCTACTGCTAATAATAATTCAACATCATATGTTTGAACTTATATAGAAATGCTTATGAAGAGACATAACTCTTCAAGAAGTCTTTTGGGAATTAACAAGATTAACATAACAACCATAAAACAACAATGCTTAGGCCCTATTCAACCACAAGTATAGTAGAGCAATGTGGTCTAAGTACTCTTACTGCGAAGTGAATTAGTAAATTCAATATCATTCCTTGTGATCACATCCATTGTAACCATCCTCTCCAAATGCTTGTAGGCTTCTCCGGATGCAGAGTCTTTGTCCTTAAGATCTCCTAAAGCTTCATGTAATATCACATGACAGTCTCTGCTCCATTCTTCTTTGCTCTTTAATTCTTTATCACTCTTGAACAACGTGGGCACTCCTGCTTTTGACACTTCAACACATTCTTTGGCATCAGTCTTAAGTTGGTCATAATACTTCTAATGCTGTGCAATGAAATCTTTTGTACTAGAGGTATCTGTAATGTCAGAAGTATCTTTACTCCGTGTCTCATTGAGTTTCTCCTATAACCTTTTGTCAAGCCTCTCATGCTCTTGCATTGCATTATAATTTTGAGAATAATTATCCCAAAATTGGTTCAGCTAATGCATCATGTTGGTATGCCTATTCTGGAGTACTGTGACAAGTGTATCCATCTGGATTTGAGCTATCTGATCGATGGATGGTGACTAGATGCTCTATGAGCTTTCACCCTGAGTTAGTCTCTTTACTGATCCCCTGAAGGTGCTCTTAACAGCATCTTTCAAATAGTCATTTTCTTTGGTTAATCTCTCATAGCTCAGTTTGTATGCATCTCTTTCTTTGATTAACATATGAGCTTGTGCCTTATTCAACTTTGCAACATTAATGCCAATGTCTGCAATGATCAAGGGGTCAGTCTCCCCTACCTTCAAAGTCATGACATGGCCAAAAGTCTTCTTAGTGTCTATAATGACAGTCTTTTTATGGGGAGGATACAGGGCCCATATCATTAATGAATTTTCATCGTTATTATATTTGGTGCCCATATATACTTCAGTGACACCTTTTGGAGTGAGCTTGTATTTATCATCCGTATTATGCAAAAAACTATCAAATAGTAGAGCAGAATTCAAATCAAGTCTAGGAAAGATCATCACCCCTACTTCTTTGAGCAGTTGTCTACCCTTACTTGGGGTCATATCTTGCAATTCATTATCCATTGTTGCTTTCAACATATCAAGTAATTGTCTCTCATTGTTGGAAGAGACATCATCAACTGACTCTTTGATTTCTTTCCCCTTGCATTTATATAAAAATGATTTGAATTCTTTAGAATGAATAAATTTATCATTAGAAATAAAAGAATCATATGCTATTTGTCTTGGGTCTTCATCAGCAGACCCCTCCTTATCATGTGCTATAACAAGAGACTGATATTGTTGCATCTTTTGTTTGGACATTCTATTGATAACTGAGAGGGGGGATGAATCAGTTATCTTAATTAATTTAACTTTCTATTCTTCTTTAATAACTAGTGCAGCATCAAAATAAATAAGCATCCATAACCATGAAAGAAGAAACAAAATCAATACACATAACACAATGATTTTGATGTGGAAAACCTTGTTAAGGGAAAAACCATGGGGTGACTAACCCAAGATTGTATTCTCTGTTAAAAGAATAGAAGTAAAAAATGGCACTTGCCAATTAGGGCTCATTGCCCGAGCACACTACTCACAAGAGGCTTACTACCTACAAGAGACTCACTATCTACAAGGTATAAAGAAAGCAACAAGATACTTGAACTGATGAGAAGCATCCACATATGCTGAGGTTCAGTTCCGGTTAGGCTCAATACACTGATCTACTGCACTTCATTCTTCCTCTTCTTTGGTGCTGCTGTCCTGTTACATACCGAACCTGTATTACTTCTTCCACGCTGCTCTCTACTTTTCTTTGCACTTTACAACACACACCACAACTTCTCATCAAAATCCGTCTGGTATATATATCCGCACAAAGGATTTCAACATCTTTCTAGTCAACATCTGGAATACTCAATATTTTCCCAAACTCTGGTCTGTCGGTTGTATCCTTGCTTACCAAGTGATGCATATCAAAGAGATGCTTATAGAAGTCATCAATCATGTCAGCCAATCATGAATGATCCCTTAAGAAACTTGATTACCATCAATATCTCATCCAGATTAAGGTTTCAAGCTCTGTCGGTCAGTTCTTCCTCAGTCTACTCTGCCAAATAGGAACCCAACACTTAGGTGTTGATATCTTTTCACTCTTACATCACCAGAGGCTCAATCTCTAGAATATATTAGTCATGGTACTCCTCTTGACTTCCCCAAGTCTGCACTTTACTAAGATACTTCTTCTAAGAGATCCGGACTTGATTGTCAGACCTTGATGCATGCTCTGTTCTTGGTCACTAGACCAAAATACTCTTCAATCTAACTTCCGGTATAGACACACCATGTCCTGTGGATGTGTGGGATGGACTTTGTTGCCATCAATGACAACACTCATGAAGCCACACAGTGTCTCTTGCCAACAATCTCCCCCTTTGGCATTGATGGCAACACTTAGTGGAAAATGATTAAGTGTCACACTACACTCCCCCTTGGTTGATGCTATGTTCTAATGTACACTTTACCTGAGTTCCCCCTTACATAGATTCCACATTTTTCACTACTTCTCACTTCCCCTTTGACATCAATGGAAAAGGGTAGAATCTGCACACCAAAAATCCTAAAAAACCAACTATACTTAGCTACATAAGTATATATACATGTTATACTTTACATATACTGAAGTATATCTACAAAAGTTGTCTTCAACTGGACACATTTTGTTGCCCAACTCTGCTTCATCCTATCCAAAATTGAGATGTGACCACTCAACAAGAATGCAAAAGCTTCTGCCCTCTTTAGATCTATCGGATCACTGGTCCGGGCTGTGGTCTGAGCATCAATTAGGGCCTCATGCATGGCCTCTAATTTAGGGATAATTATCCCTCTAAGTTCACCCATCCTACTTATTATATTCTTCCTTTCCTTTTCAAGTTTCTTTAGTTCATTTAGAATGGAAATAGTCTGACATTCCTAGTTTATTATGGATGTGGTGAGAGGATCAAAATTTTGAAATACACTTGATAGTTTATCCTCTTGCTCTTTCACTTTCTTCTCAATATCCTTTGTCACTTTAGACTAGGATAAACAAAATTTATATATTTCTCTGCCATCTTTAAGAGCATTTTCTAAGCTCTTTATCCCAATATCCATAGTTCTCCTATCATTTGTTATTAGCCCTTATCCTTTGGAGAATCTCTTACCCAAAAATTCGTTTCAAACTTTCTCTTCTGTAGCTTTCTCTAAATAGTCAAAATGTGTATTAATAGAATTTACAACAGACTTTAGATTACCAGATGTGGAGGCCGAAGGATCCTTTTGGAAGGATGGCATGATTTTCTCTAGCACATCGGATGCAATCTCTATTAGCTCACAGTCTTCTATGTGAGACTTCAAAAGCTTTTCTTTTGCTTTGGCTTGAGCAAAAGATGCTACCTTCATTGTCTAGACCGGAGAGAGGGAATCAAAATTGAATGGCCCTTGAAGTAGCACTGGTTCATCTAATTCCATCATTTCTTTTGTCAAGAAGTCTTTGATTGCTTCTGCAGTGTCTCTTGCCGGAGACAGAGTTTTCTTCCCTTCTGCAGCCTCAACACTGTCACTTGTGGTCTTTTCTATTTGACCTTCTTCTCTTCCCTTCACTTCTTCTCATTTATTGATGCTCTCTTCTTGTCTTTCTTTTCCTTCAATTCTGGAGTCTGCAGGGGGATCCGGAAGAGAGGTGTCTACTTCTCCATGAACTTTCTCTTCTAAAGCAGAGGAATCTAAGTCCTTAGCTTTCTCTTTACTTGTCTCCTTTGTCTCTTCTGCAACTGTCTCAGTAGATTCTCCTTTGTCATCCATGGCAAAGGATTCATCACCTAAGTCCCCTATACTAGGAAGATTGAATCTTTTAAAGAATTCTGGAGGATATCTTTTGTTTCTTTAGCCACCTGATCAGTCTCTTCGAGCATAATCTTATTCATTCTGGCTTTGCTCCAGAACTCATCCTTGCAATCCTTGAAGATCATGTTCTTTTGTTGAGGAGTGATGGAAGGATAGAGTTGGATAGCAATCTGCTCTCGAATTTCTAAGTCTTTTGCCATGTCATTGTTCTTTCTCATTTCAAGTTCTTTTTCTAAACTTTTGGGAATCAGAGATATAATTTCAATGAATGCTTTGTTATAGATGTTTAGATACCTAACTGTAGCTTCTTGCAGGATCTTCTAATCAGCTTCACTAAAATCATCATAAAATTCAGTCATTGGTTTCAAGTTCCCATCCACAGTGACTGATTTGATGATATCATCAATGCAGAGAGTAGGCTTTTCAATAAATTCTTCTACCTTTTCTTCCTTTCCTTGACTGATAGAGGGTTCACCGGATGTTTTCTTCTTCTTCTTCATTTTCTTGACTTCCTCATCAGTTTCAGTTTCTTCATCATCCTTCTGACTTGTATAGGATCTTGTTTCCTTTTTCTTTGTTCTCTTCTCTCCCTTTCCAGATGTCTAGGCTTCCAATTTTGATGCCTTTTGGCTCTTAGAGGTGGCAGGTGCAGAGCTCTTGGAGGGTCTAGTTCGGGAAGGGGCTTGCACCGGATTACTTTCTTTTTTTGTATCTTGTTTCTCTATTTGCATCAAGTGCTTCTTTTGAAATGCCATACCTTTTGGCAACATCCTCTACTTCTTTTCTCACTTTTTTTTTCATCTCCAGTTGTCTTAGCTCTACATGAATCTTTACACTCAACTCTTCAAAGGTTCCAAACCTTTCTGCCTCAAGGTCCATGGGCTGACTCAGCAGGTATTGAATATGCAGCTCTAGAATTTTCTCATCAACTTCATACCCCATTGGCGTGATCCAGACTATCCTTGGCTCCACTACCTCCATTAGGCATTGATCAGTTTCTACCATAAAGCATATTGTATCCTTATACTTTTCAACTAAATATTGGGGGATTCTCTCTCTGGCTTGCATCATACTCTAAAAGTTTTTGAAGTAGCCCCAGAGTGTTGTATTTTATGCCATGCAAATAATCTTTGATTTGTATGGCTATTGGTCTGTCATTTTGCCATATCCAACCACTGGATCCAGGAAGCTCATTCATAAAGTAAAAGAACAAACATTGTATTAGCCCACCATACTTGAATGAGTTCTTCTTGTCCTTCTTGATCTTTTGTAGGTTTTCCAACAGTTGGCTTAGAAGAAGCTCACAAAGATCATACTCTGCATTCTCTCTTAACATCTGATAAGCAACATAGATTGTAGTTCCGGATAGAGAATTCTCCCTGCTGGAGTGATATATCTTATAGCCAATTATCATGGATGCAAACTTGATATTTAGATCAGTGATATCTTTAATTATCATTGCTCTCTTGTCAAATTTTGATCCTGTTGCCTCACTCACTGTCTGATTCTTGACGGATTTTAGAGTAGGTAACCTACTGGATGAGTGAAATCTGGTAACTTCCCTAATGGCATCCTTGGTTATCTTGAATGGCCTCATCAACCACATAAAGTTGTCATGCATTCTACTCAGAACATACCGGACCCATTCATCTTTTGCAAAACAGGGGAAATGGATGTAATCTCGAAAATGCTTGTCCTAGATAGCCTTGTACTGAGGTTTGAGTTCAAAAGAATCATCTATTAACTGATTGTGATAGATATCCATTAGCTTGGATTCCCCAAATTCCTTAATGTTTGCATGGATATATGCCCTAACATCTTCTACATGCAAAACCCCATGCGGAATGCTAGAGAATGCGCCCAAGGGATCAACTTTCAGAGATTTGTAGGGGTGTTTTTTGAATTTAGGGCATGGCCTATCAGTGATTTTGACAACATTCAGAGTAGCCATCTTTCAAAGGATTTAGAGAGATTTTTCGAGAGCAGAAAATACCTTTTACACTTCTAGGGTTCCTGATATGAGCCGGATCAGATTGCAGGATGAATCAACTTCTGTGGTTGGTCTTTGAGAGGTTTGAGACAATTTAGTTGCAGAGCTCCTTCTCTCTTCTTCTTGAATGCAAATGTGCAAATTATGAACAAAAGAACCCTTATATTTATGCGCAAACCCTAATTTCACATTGTAATAAATGCACAACTTAAGTTATTCCAGTTGCTTTGTTCTCCTTGTCCTGAGAGATCTTTCTGGATCACTAAGATGCACTTAAATATATTCTCGGTTAATATTGGTAATCTATCTACCTTTCTCCAATCATTCCATTTATCCACAGATCAAGATACCTCAAATTTGAATCATACCAGATCTAACTGTGAAAATCTTGTTCTTACCAGATGACTTTCAAACCGGATCATTCTTGGAAGATTAACCTCTTCTAAATTTCTTGCGGATCTCCCATATCTCTAACAAGGCTTATTTAGATGTTTCTCTAAGAACCCTTTAATCCGCAACTTTCCATGTGCCAATT
This sequence comes from Cunninghamia lanceolata, assembly GCA_027924645.1. Classification (NCBI taxonomy): domain Eukaryota; kingdom Viridiplantae; phylum Streptophyta; class Pinopsida; order Cupressales; family Cupressaceae; genus Cunninghamia; species Cunninghamia lanceolata. The sequence goes on from BSBN01000904.1 coordinate 11,896,097, forward strand.
TCAGGAACCAATTGACTGGCTGGGGGAACTTGTTTTCTTTTGTGACTCCCCCTGAGCCAGAGCTCATCTATTTAGTTTTCGGAAGGAATATCAGCACTAGATTTTGGTATAGATCCATCCTCAACATTTTCTATACTTCTCTTCACCTAAATCTTGTTCATCTCCATTTGAATTTCATTCGCATTCACTTTTCCTTTTCCTTTGTCTTGGTTTTGATTATGAAGCACAGGACCCTTTTTGTCCTGATTCTTACTTCTATAGAATTTGGTAATATGACTAGATCTATTGCAATTGTAGCAAACAACATTTCTTTGCATATGTGACTGATATCCTCTTGATCTACACTAATTAGCCATATGTCCCATTCTATTGCATGCAAAGCATCTACCATTGAATGAATTGTTCATTTGCATATTTCTACACTCATGAGATTTGTGACCATACCTTTTGCAATTAAAACACGGTCCGAAGAAGGATGAATTAGTCTGATTCATTCTTCTTCTGCACTAATTTGCTTTATGACCAAAGTTATTGCAATTGTGGAAGTATCCATTGAAGGATGAATATCTTTGAGCATTTGGTTGCCTTACTGGAGGTCTTCTAGGCCTGTTCCTTAGATTTCCTGATCCAGAGTTCTTCTGACCAGATCCAGAGCTTTCACCTTTCTCATACCCCAAGCCTTGCTTGTCATCTACCCTCTTCTGGCTTTCAAGAAGAACTTCAAGCTGAGCAGAGCTTATCTTGAATTTCTCTTTGTATTCATTTGCTATTTCAAGATCCCTTTTTAGAGTGTCAATCTGATTCTCAAGTTGTTCTTCATTATCTCTAGCTTCTTCAAGTCAAATTCTAAATGCCTGATTAATCTATCCATTTTGTGGCAGTCTTCTGACTTCTCCTTGAGAGATTGTTTTAGATTGTCTTCAGTCTTTCTTTTCTCTTCAATTTCTTGGGTGAATTTCATAACCCCTGATTCGATTTCATGTCTTACCATAATGACCTCTTTTGATATCTTCTCACATAATTTGTTCTTCTCATTCAGATCTCCATTAGTATCATTGGCTTCACTTTGACTTGCTAATTGCTGAAGAAGTTCCTTTCTCTTTTTCATAGAGATACTCAATTTCTCCTTTAGTTTATTTATGAAATCATCAGCTTGTTTGAGTCTTTCCCTCAAGTTATTGACTTCAGAGTGAGATTGCTCATGATTATCAAGGGCAGACTAAAGTTGTTCCCTCATACCATACATATCCATTGGAATTCCTAGATCTTCCTCAAGCTGTTAGGCTTTGTTTGGAGGAACTTAGCTCTGATACCAATTGTTGATAACTGAGAGGGGGGGTGAATCAGTTATCTTAATTAATTTAACTTTCTGTTCTTCTTTAATAACTAGTGCAGTATCAAAAAAAATAAGCATCCATAACCATGAAAGTAGAAACAAAATCAATACACATAACACAAAGATTTTGATGTGGAAAACCTTGTTAAGGGAAAAACCATGGGGTGACTAACCCAAGATTGTATTCTCTATTAAAAGAATAGAAGTACAAAATGGCACTTGTCAATTAGGGCTCACTGCCTGAGCACACTGCTCACAAGAGGCTCACTGCCTACAAGAGACTCATTATCTACAAGGTATAAAGAAAGCAACAAGATACTTGAACTGATGAGAAGCATCCACATATGTTGAGGTTCAGTTCCGATTAGGCTCAATACACTGATTTACTACACTTCATTCTTCCTCTTCTTTGGTGCTGCTATCCTATTACATACCGGACCTGTATTACTGCTTCCACATTGCTCTCTTTTTTTTTCATACTTTACAATACACACCACACACCTTCTCATCGAAATCCATATGGTATATATATATCCGCACAAAGGATTTCAACATCTTTCTAGTCAGCATCCGGAATACTCAATATTTTCCCAAACTCTGGTCTATTGGTTGAATCCTTGCTTACCAAGTGATGTGTATCAAAGAGATGCTTATAGAAGTCATCAATCATGTCAGCCAATCGTGAATGATCCCTTAATAAGCTTGATTACCATCAATATCTCATCTGGATTAAGGTCTGAAGCTCTATCGGTCAGTTCTTCCTCAGCCTACTCTACCAAACAGGAACCCAACACTTAGGTGTTCATATCTTTTCACTCTTACATCACTAGAGGCTCAATCTCTGGAATATATTAGTCATGGTACTCCTCTTGACTTTCCCAAGTCCGCACTTTACTAAGATACTTCTTCTGAGAGATCCGAACCTGATTGTTGGACCTTGCTGCATGCTCTATTCTTAGTCATCGGACCAAAATACTCTTCAATCTGACTTCCAGTATAGACACACCACGTCTTGCAGATGTGTGGGATGGACTTTGTTGCCATCAATGACAACACTCATGAAGCCACATAGTGTCTCTTGCCAACACATTCTTGTTGTCTATTGATGTGGCTCCTCCTGTTCTGCGAGTTCTTCATCACCAGAAGATAACACCTCAATCTCTGCAAGTTGTTTCCTTTTCTCATCTAAGTCCCTATTGTATTTCTCAACCACCAATTCTAGTTCAATCTCTTCCAAATTCCTAATGACATCATCGTGTGGATAGGGGACATGTGTGTATCCACTAAGGTTTTGCTTTCTCCAAGCAAGGTCAATAAAACCCTCAGGATCAAACCCTTTTCTTACCTCAACACACCTCATATTGTAGTGCATCAATTTATCTGTAATGATTCCATAGCCCTCCTTGGATACCACAGTGAAATCTTGTTGATGATGATTGTTAGTCATAAACAAACATAGAATAAAAGTTACACAACAACCTTTACTCATCTTGAAAGATACGATGAATTCAGAGAATTCATGATCCCAAGTCTCCGTTGATTAGGTCTTAATCTACTGACGTTACTCAGTGGTTGATGTGTGTTGCTGTTTTCCATTCAGGGGCCTTACGTATTTCTACAAAGTTCATCATTGTTCCTCCAAATATCCTGCTCTATATGTCTGCTCTGCATAAATCTCCAATAATTCTACCTCTGCACTGTGAATTTAGTCAAATAATGTGCCTACAGGCTGATATTTGCATGATTTCTACCATTATTTGCAATTCTTTGCATGATATTTTCAATGCTGCATGCATTTAACTCAAATATGCTAATGATTTTCAGTTACCTACGGGATTTCAGCATATTTCTCTATTTCTGCTTATTATTTATCATGACTTGCAGTTATGGTGATGAATTTATGAAATTAAAAAAAGGAAAAGGGTTAAAGAATGAGATTTCCAAAACTACTTGACTTAGATCACTGATCCACATACAAGCTCCCATACATGCAATGAAAAGAAGGAAACTAGAATCATACTTCACCAGGACATTCCACAAATCCGCATGATCCAGTGTAAATCTTCAAAGGAAAAGTTGACAACAACATGTAATGAAATGAAAGCACTTCCAGTTGAACACAGCATTCACCAGTACATATCCAGAAATCAACAGGAAGATTACGTAAAATTTACAATCAGGATGTAATCTGAAACTTCATATCCATTCAATATGCTCAAGAACAGGTACATTTACAATGATCTGAAGAAAGAACCTTGACATTTCAACAATTCTATCCTCATTAGTCTCAGTAATCCGATCTCCTAATTGATTCTACCGTAATTGGCCTTATTGCCAGATGTGTCTGTGTATCTCTTTCTCTTCTTTCTAATGTCTATCTTAGCCTTATTGCCAGATATATCTATCTATCCCCTTATTTTTGACAAGCTCTGGCTCTTATATAGAGCAAATGCCAGAAAACAGTTACAATGATCCAAGGATCAGGATCCTCCCAGAACAATCAATGGTCCAGATGAAAAGCACATGCTTCGCCAGTTGGCAAATGTACAGCTGGCACAGAATATTCCAGCATCTTTGATTTGATTCGGTCTCCAGCTGGCAAACAGCATATTTGACAATATCCTCCTCATTTCTGGTCCATGTTGCCTTCGTGTGCAACTTTGTAATTATCAGCTTCAGCAGCTCCAGGACTTCCTGCAATAAACAGACAAACATTAAGTTCATCATCATGTGGATAAACAACAGGAATTTAAACATTTTATTAAACAGGCTTCCAAAATGTGCAGCTACAGGCAATCGGGCTCCAAATCAGTGGAAAATATGCACTAAATGCATAAACAGCATCAAAACACTCAGGTCAACCATCATTGACCAAAAATCAGGCAGTCGGGCTTTCAAATTTCTATCGCTCTGTTTTCCCGCCCATTTTCTTGTATATCGGGCTCCAAATATGATCATGTATCTCAAAATATACAAGGAAATAACTACTTCTCAATTTATTTCAAATCCGGCTTTGTATGCTATCGACTAGACCACTACTGTCGGGAAGAAAATTCAAAGCGCGGCCGATGGGGAAACTTAGAGCTTTCTACCTATCTGCAGGATATTGTGAATATGATGCTCCCCCTCCTCGAATGTCCTGATGACGTCACCATCATGTTTCGCTTCTGTATATTGGGGAAAAGAATGACATCATCATCATCATCATGTCGAAGGAAAATAGGAGGATATGAAATATGATCCTGCTGCTGAGGAATGGAATATGATGGTGACGTCATCGTCATATCCGGGGTTCATTAAAATGCAAAAGATGACGTCACCGTCATGTTTAGTTAAGATCAGGGGATAAATGTAATATCGGGTCACCTAAGGAATATGATCAGGTGGTGAATGTAATATGACCCCTTTGCGGCCAAGGTAACCCTCTCAAAAGATCAGGATGATGATGATGATCAGGATATTCGGGGCTTTTGTTAAACTTAGAATATGACATCATCGTCATATTCGCGAACCGGATCATGTTTTGGAAAATATCCTGCCGAAGGGAAATGTGATGATGATGTCATCCTGATATTTGCTTCTTCATTTTTCAGGTCGGGATGACGTCATCAGGATATTTGCAAAAGGTCATATTTCTCGGCAGGAGGACATTACGAAATATCGGGTAGACAAACAAGATCATGATGATCTTGACAACATGACAGGATAAAAATATGATGATCCTCCTCATCGAATATCATGATGACGTAACCATCATATTCCGTCTTCGAAGCATGAGGATGAGTTGAGGTCATCATCAGGTTAGCGCTAGGGTGATATTTAAAATATGATCATGCTAAGGAATGGAATATCACCCTCCCTTAAAAGATAGGCTGATCATCATGATCATGCAAAAGGAGATCAGGAGGATATGATGACATCATCATCATATTAGCGAATATCAGCAAATATGACCCTCCCTTGAAAGATCAGGATGATGACCCTCCGATAGGACTTTGACATGCGCATGCAAATATGCAGATGGTGGATTTTCTAAGCAGGGTGATATTATAATATCAGCATGATATTATAATATCAGGTGATGTTATAATATCATGATGCTTGTTGTTATGAAATATGACCCTCCTAAAATCATGTTTGACCAGACCTTTGACTTGTCATAACTTTCTCATATGGACGAATTTTAGGGTGATGTAAAAGGCAAACCTGCCTAGAATTTCAAGCTCTTTCTAAATATGAGGTCATAGAAACAAAATATGAACTTTGACAAACTGACCTCATGATGATGACCTACCTCATCGAATATCATGATGATGATGCACCTGACTCATTTTTACCAAACCGCCAGAAAGCAGACAACACAAGCCAAGCCAAAAGTTGGGTCCCTGTTTTGCCAAGTTAAAATGGGGCGTGTTGTGTAACCACACAACAACTTGCCACCAAAGAAAACAACAAAATTCAAATAATTCAAAAGGTGAGGATAAATTAAAACATAAATTTCCAACTCCTATTAAGCATGAGCATCCTAATCCTTTCTAACTGGTATCATGTTCATCAATGTAACAGTGAATTGATAAGGGATCAATTGTGTGCATGTGATTCATATACTCATCTTGAAAGTGAGTTGAATAAATCAGTGACTGGTGTTAAGCTACGTAGTTTGGTTCATCCCTCATAGCCAACCGGATAGAGCCTTGCTGCCAGCAGGCGTCCATAGCCCCGGCAAGGTTATCGTTGCAATTCTCCTAAGTAGAGCCCCACTGCCAGCAAGCGTCTATAGCTCCGGTAGAGTTACTTAGATGACTTAATCTGGATTTCAGAAAATCCATTTTATTATTTTATTTATTTTATATTTTGAATTTAATTCTTAAGATATAACAGTTGTAGCCTCATGATACAAGGAATGGTCACTTGTTGAAATTAAGTTGAGAATTGCAATGGTAGCAAGGGCAACCTTTAGATTTTTCACTTAACACCTACACTGATATGTTCAATAAACCCAAGGCTGTTAGGTGTGTCATTGTGAGGATCACCTTGACTCAAGAAAAGTAGTACTGATGAATATGATACCACAGACCTGATCAAGAATACCTACACTGATATGAATTACAACCTATGTAAAAACTTATATTCAACTTTTGAATTCTAACAATTTATGTAGTGTTCTTAAGTAACAAGGTGCACCAGTTTTGCCCAACCAAAACAAAGACTCAACAATGCAAAGCAAAAAGAAACCTGTACAAACAGCTAACCTACAAAAGGAAACAAAAGAAACAGAACAAGAAGGCAAAACAAGCAAACTGTACAAACAACTATCCTACAAAATTATATACAAACCACTATTAGGCAAACAAAAACCAGAAAAAGACCCAAAGACACCTGTATTTGCATACTTCTTTTGATTGTGCAGGAGCATTAGGGTATTAGTTATGGTTCTCAACCTAGCAAATTTATCTTTATATTCTGAAAAATATTCTGCTATTCTGAATTCACTGTATTCAACAGAATAACTCTTGATGATCAGCAACTGAGGAAGCTCATCATGTTCATGATTAATCCATATGCATGTCTTATCTCCTGAATTTCCATAATCAAAATAGTATTCAACATCATTCACTGTGGAAAGGAGAAATACAACCTGGTATATTTCTGATTCCGTTGGACATGCTTCTTGATTGGCAGTTGGTCTTCCATTTGTCATTATATTTTCACTGCTTGGCTCAGTGTCTGGTCTCTCTTCAAATTGAAGGATGTATGACTCTTGATGTATTAATTCTTCATCTTTATCCAACTTTATCCCTTCATTCTGGATGTTCAGTTTATCCTCCAGTTTAGGAAACTTCTCAATATTTTCTTCAATTTCCTACACATCAGCATCTAAATAAGTATCTTTATTATCACAACCTGATATACAGAAATTTATCATTTCTAAATCATTTGACTGTAAAAGAGAAACAACCTTCACTTGATAAGGACACTCCCCTGTTTCATTCTCAAAATATTTCTGGAGTAACGTCTGATCATTCACAACAACTCCAAAGTCTTCTACATCTTCATCTTTCAGGAATTGTTCATTAAATAATTCACATCTTCTATCTATTAGAGGATCTGGTTCCATTAACCTGCAACATTCTTGTATTTGATCATTTAATTCAAAGAAGTCAGGTAGTAAATCAGCATTTATTTTATTTTCTATGACTCCCTGAGTTACTATCATAGGAACTTCATCAGCAAGAGTGCTTTTAAATTGTTCTACTATTTGTTTACACTTCTCTTTACCATAGAATGACTCCAGGAAAGATGTTTCATCTTCTTTATCAAAAGTATTAGGATCAGAATCAAAAATATTATCCTGATGAGTGGTTTCTTCTCTAAAATTTTCACAAGATTCATACCTACATACTAACTGATCCTTACTTGTATTAGGAAGTAGAGAACTCCTATCAATCTCACCATAGAATGAATCAAGGAAAGATGTTTCCTCTTCATTACCTTCTGGAACTGATTCAGCTATTGTAATTTCTAGTCTTTTTCAACATGACCAAGCAAGGGTAGCAATCTCTCTCTGAATGCTCTTCATCATGTAATCTGCACCAGCTTTCAATCAAGACATCGTCAATGGGTAAACCTAATAATTGACTACACTGTATATTTTTGGACAAGTATAATTCAAAATCTTCAGATCGGTCCACTTCAGTGTCTAGACAATTAATAACTTCTGGTGCTGCATCTACTTGTTGCTCCAGAATTTCCTCATTTTCCTGGCAAATTTCAGCCCTGAACACATCCGAGAAGAATATTAATCCTTTCAAATATAAATCCAACCTTGTAAGGAAAGTTAAACAATTTATTTCGCTGTGTTCTACAGTCTGGTGTATCCTGCAACAGGTAGATAAACCAAAGTTAGACAAACTGTGAGGGTAAAGCTGCCTACTCAAAGTTTCCTGAAATAAAGGAATGTTAATTTGACAATTGCCTTCATATACATCCATCAAAATGAGACTCTATTTTTCAATTTTTTAGTATTTTGAAATTTTAATGAGATCTATCATATCTCAAAATAAAACTTGAAAGTTCAGAAAATCAAACTAATCCTTGATGTTTCGAGCTAGATCTTGGCAAAGGTGCAACCAAAACATCTCAGATAAGAGATATTTGCAGACATTTAACTGAAATGCTAAAATATTTATGCAATATTTGTAGAAATCCAAAAATTCACAGCTCAGGCCCTCCTTCTAGCGCCAATTTATGTTGTGTTAGGAGCGAGGGGCCTGCAGATTAATTGCAAGACTGAGGGCAAGCTGCTATACTAAGGCAGGGGATATCACTTCAATTGTACATGATTTCTTTGCTGAGAAACAGCTCTGCCCTCCTTCTAGCGCCAATTTATGTTGAGAAACAGCTCACCTGCCCTCCTTCTAGCGCCAATTTATGTTGATGATGATTGTTAGTCATAAACAAACATAGAATAAAAGTTACACAACAACCTTTACTCTTCTTGAAAGATACGATGAATTCAGAGAATTCATGATCCCAAGTCTCCATTGATTAGGTCTTAATCTACTGACGTTACTCAGTGGTTGATGTGTGTTGCTGTTTTCCATTCAGGGGCCTTACGTATTTCTACAAAGTTCATCATTGTTCCTCCAAATATCCTGCTCTATATGTCTGCTCTGCATAAATCTCCAATAATTCTACCTCTGCACTGTGAATTTAGTCAAATAATGTGCCTACAGGATGATATTTGCATGATTTCTACCATTATTTGCAATTCTTTGCATGATATTTTCAATGTTGCATGCATTTAACTCAAATATGCTAATGATTTTCAGTTACCTAAGGGATTTCAGCATATTTCTCTATTTCTGCTTATTATTTATCATGACTTGCAGTTATGGTGATGAATTTATGAAATTAAAAAAAGGAAAAGGGTTAAAGAATGAGATTCCCAAAACTACTTGACTTAGATCACTGATCCACATACAAGCTCCCATACATGCAATGAAAAGAAGGAAACTAGAATCATACTTCACCAGGACATTCCACAAATCCGCATGATCCAGTGCAAATCTTCAAAGGAAAAGTTGACAACAACATGTAATGAAATGAAAGCGCTTCCAGTTGAACACAGCATTCACCAGTACATATCCAGAAATCAACAGGAAGATTACATAAAATTTACAATCAGGATGTAATCTGAAACTTCATATCCATTCAGTATGCTCAAGAATAGGTACATTTACAGTGATCTGAAGAAAGAACCTTGACATTTCAACAATTCTATCCTCATTAGTCTCAGTAATCCGATCTCCTAATTGATTCTACCGTAATTGGCCTTATTGCCAGATGTGTCTGTGTATCTCTTTCTCTTCTTTCTAATGTCTATCTTAGCCTTATTGCCAGATATATCTATCTATCCCCTTATTTTTGACAAGCTCTGGCTCTTATATAGAGCAAATGCCAGAAAACAGTTACAATGATCCAAGGATCAGGATCCTCCCAGAACAATCAATGGTCCAGATGAAAAGCACATGCTTCGCTAGTTGGCAAATGTACAGCTGGCACAGAATATTCCAGCATCTTTGATTTGATTCGGTCTCCAGCTGCCAAACAGCATATTTGACAATATCCTCCTCATTTCTGGTTCATGTTGCCTTTGTGTGCAACTTTGTAATTATCAGCTTCAGCAGCTCCGGGACTTCCTGCAATAAACAGACAAACATTAAGTTCATCATCATGTGGATAAACAACAGGAATTTAAACATTTTATTAAACAGGCTTCCAAAATGTGCAGCTACAGGTAATCAGGCTCCAAATCAGTGGAAAATATGCACTAAATGCATAAACAGCATCAAAACACTCGGGTCAACCATCGTTGACCAAAAATCAGGCAGTCGGGCTTTCAAATTTCTATCGCTCTATTTTCCTGCCCATTTTCTTGTATATCAGGCTCCAAATATGATCATGTATCTCAAAATATACAAGGAAATAACTACTTCTCAATTTATTTCAAATCCGGCTTTGTATGCTATCGGCTAGACCACTACTGTCGGGAAGAAAATTCAAAGCGCGGCCGATGGGGAAACTTAGAGCTTTCTACCTATCTGCAGGATATTGCGAATATGATGCTCCCCCTCCTCGAATGTCCTGATGACGTCACCGTCATGTTTCGCTTCTGTATATTGGGGAAAAGAATGACATCATCATCATCATCATGTCGAAGGAAAATAGGAGGATATGAAATATGATCCTGCTGCTGAGGAATGGAATATGATGGTGACGTCATCGTCATATCCAGGGTTCATTAAAACTCAAAAGATGACGTCACCGTCATGTTTAGTTAAGATCAGGGGATAAATGTAATATCGGGTCACCTAAGGAATATGATCAGGTGGTGAATGTAATATGACCCCTTTGCGGCCAAGGTAACCCTCTCGAAAGATTAGGATGATGATGATGATCAGGATATCCGGGGCTTTTGTTAAACTTAGAATATGACGTCATCGTCATATTCGCGAACCGGATCATGTTTTGGAAAATATCCTGCCGAAGGGAAATGTGATGATGATGTCATCCTGATATTTGCTTCTTCGTTTTTCAGGTCGAGATGACGTCATCAGGATATTTGCAAAAGGTCATATTTCTCGGCAGGAGGACATTACGAAATATCGGGTAGACAAACAAGATCATGATGATCTTGAAAACATGACAGGATAAAAATATGATGATCCTCCTCATTGAATATCATGATGACGTAACCATCATATTCCGTCTTCGAAGCATGAGGATGAGTTGAGGTCATCATCAGGTTAGCGCTAGGGTGATATTTAAAATATGATCATGCTAAGGAATGGAATATCACCCTCCCTTAAAAGATAGGGTGATCATCATGATCATGCAAAAGGAGATCAGGAGGATATGATGACATCATCATCATATTAGCGAATATCAGCAAATATGACCCTCCCTTGAAAGATCAGGATGATGACCCTCCGATAGGACTTTGACATGCGCATGCAAATATGCAGATGGTGGATTTTCTAAGCAGGGTGATATTATAATATCAGCATGATATTATAATATCAGGTGATGTTATAATATCATGATGCTCGTTGTTATGAAATATGACCCTCCTAAAATCATGTTTGACCAGACCTTTGACTTGTCATAACTTTCTCATATGGACGAATTTTAGGGTGATGTAAAAGGCAAACCTGCCTAGAATTTCAAGCTCTTTCTAAATATGAGGTCATAGAAACAAAATATGAACTTTGAAAAACTGACCTCATGATGATGACCTACCTCATTGAATATCATGATGATGATGCACCTGACTCATTTTTACCAAACCGCCAGAAAGCAGACAACACAAGCCAAGCCAAAAGTTGGGTCCCTGTTTTGCCAAGTTAAAATGGGGCGTGTTGTGTAACCACACAACAACTTGCCACCAAAGAAAACAACAAAATTCAAATAATTCAAAAGGTGAGGATAAATTAAAACATAAATTTCCAACTCCTATTAAGCATGAGCATCCTAATCCTTTCTAACTGGTATCATGTTCATCAATGTAACAGTGAATTGATAAGGGATCAATTGTGTGCATGTGATTCATATACTCATCTTGAAAGTGAGCTGAATAAATCAGTGACTAGTGTTAAGCTACATAGTTTGGTTCATCCCTCATAGCCAACCGGATAGAGCCTTGCTGCCAGCAGGCGTCCATAGCCCCGACAAGGTTATCGTTGCAATTCTCCTAAGTAGAGCCCCACTGCCAGGAAGCGTCTATAGCTCCGGTAGAGTTACTTAGATGACTTAATCTGGATTTCAGAAAATCCATTTTATTATTTTATTTATTTTATATTTTGAATTTAATTCTTAAGATATAACAGTTGTAGCCTCATGATACAAGGAATGGTCACTTGTTGAAATTAAGTTGAGAATTGCAATGGTAGCAAGGGCAACCTTTAGATTTTTCACTTAACACCTACACTGATATGTTCAATAAACCCAAGGCTGTTAGGTGTGTCATTGTGAGGATCACCTTGACTCAAGAAAAGTAGTACTGATGAATATGATACCACAGACCTGATCAAGAATACCTACACTGATATGAATTACAACCTATGTAAAAACTTATATTCAACTTTTGAATTCTAACAGTTTATGTAGTGTTCTTAAGTAACAAGGTGCACCAGTTTTGCCCAACCAAAACAAAGACTCAACAACACAAAGCAAAAAGCAACCTGTACAAACAGCTAACCTACAAAAGGAAACAAAAGAAACAGAACAAGAAGGCAAAACAAGCAAACTGTACAAACAACTATCCTACAAAATTATATACAAATCACTATTAGGCAAACAAAAACCAGAAAAAGACCCAAAGACACCTGTATTTGCATACTTCTTTTGATTGTGCAGGAGCATTAGGGTATTAGTTATGGTTCTCAACCTAGCAAATTTATCTTTATATTCTGAAAAATATTCTGCTATTCTGAATTCACTGTATTCAACAGAATAACTCTTGATGATCAGCAACTGAGGAAGCTCATCATGTTCATGATTAATCCATATGCATGTCTTATCTCCTGAATTTCCATAATCAAAATAGTATTCAACATCATTCACTGTGGAAAGGAGAAATACAACCTGGTATATTTCTGATTCCGTTGGACATGCTTCCTGATTGGCAGTTGGTCTTCCATTTGTCATTATATTTTCACTGCTTGGCTCAGTGTCTGGTCTCTCTTCAAATTGAAGGATGTATGACTCTTGATGTATTAATTCTTCATCTTTATCCAACTTTATCCCTTCATTCTGGATGTTCAGTTTATCCTCCAGTTCAGGAAACTTCTCAATATTTTCTTCAATTTCCTGCACATCAGCATCTAAATAAGTATCTTTATTATCACAACCTGATATACAGAAATTTATCATTTCTAAATCATTTGACTGTAAAAGAGAAACAACTTTCACTTGATAAGGACACTCCCCTGTTTCATTCTCAAAATATTTCTGGAGTAACGTCTGATCATTCACAACAACTCCAAAGTCCTCTACATCTTCATCTTTCAGGAATTGTTCATTAAATAATTCACATCTTCTATCTATCAGAGGATCTGGTTCCATTAACCTGCAACATTCTTGTATTTGATCATTTAATTCAAAGAAGTCAGGTAGTAAATCAGCATTTATTTTATTTTCTATGACTCCCTGAGTTACTATCATAGGAACTTCATCAGCAAGAGTGCTTTTAAATTGTTCTACTATTTGTTTACACTTCTCTTTACCATAGAATGACTCCAGGAAAGATGTTTCATCTTCTTTATCAAAAGTATTAGGATCAGAATCAAAAATATTATCCTGATGAGTGGTTTCTTCTCTAAAATTTTCACAAGATTCATACCTACATACTAACTGATCCTTACTTGTATTAGGAAGTAGAGAACTCCTATCAATCTCACCATAGAATGAATCAAGGAAAGATGTTTCCTCTTCATTACCTTCTGGAACTGATTCAACTATTGTATTTTCTAGAGTCTTTTTCAACATGACCAAGCAAGGGTAGCAATCTCTCTCTGAATGCTCTTCATCATGTAATCTGCACCAGCTTTCAATCAAGACATCGTCAATGGGTAAACCTAATAATTGACTACACTGTATATTTTTGGACAAGTATAATTCAAAATCTTCAGATCGGTCCACTTCAGTGTCTGGACAATTAATAACTTCTGGTGCTGCATCTGCTTGTTGCTCCAGAATTTCCTCATTTTCCTGGCAAATTTCAGCCCTGAACACATCCGGGAAGAATATTAATCCTTTCAAATATAAATCCAACCTTGTAAGGAAAGTTAAACAATTTATTTCGCTGTGTTCTACAGTCTGGTGTATCCTGCAACAGGTAGATAAACCAAAGTTAGACAAACTGTGAGGGTAAAGCTGCCTACTCAAAGTTTCCTGAAATAAAGGAATGTTAATTTGACAATTGCCTTCATATACATCCATCAAAATGAGACTCTATTTTTCAATTTTTTAGTATTTTGAAATTTTAATGAGATCTATCATATCTCAAAATAAAACTTGAAAGTTCAGAAAATCAAACTAATCCTTGATGTTTCAAGCTAGATCTTGGCAAAGGTGCAACCAAAACATCTCAGATAAGAGATATTTGCAGACATTTAACTGAAATGCTAAAATATTTATGCAATATTTGTAGAAATCCAAAAATTCACAGCTCAGGCCTTCCTTCTAGCGCCAATTTATGTTGTGTTAGGAGCGAGGGGCCTGCAGATTAATTGCAAGACTAAGGGCAAGCTGCTATACTAAGGCAGGGGATATCACTTCAATTGTACATGATTTCTTTGCTGAGAAACAGCTCTGCCCTCCTTCTAGCGCCAATTTATGTTGAGTAACAGCTCACCTGCCCTCCTTCTAGCGCCAATTTATGTTGATGATGATTGTTAGTCATAAACAAACATAGAATAAAAGTTACACAACAACCTTTACTCATCTTGAAAGATACGATGAATTCAGACAATTCATGATCCCAAGTCTCCATTGATTAGGTCTTAATCTACTGACGTTACTCAGTGGTTGATGTGTGTTGCTGTTTTCCATTCAGGGGCCTTACGTATTTCTGCAAAGTTCATCATTGTTCCTCCAAATATCCTACTCTATATGTCTGCTCTGCATAAATCTCTAATAATTCTACCTCTGCACTGTGAATTTAGTCAAATAATGTGCCTACAGGATGATATTTGCATGATTTCTACCATTATTTGCAATTCTTTGCATGATATTTTCAATGCTGCATGCATTTAACTCAAATATGCTAATGATTTTCAGTTACCTACGGGATTTCAGCATATTTCTCTATTTCTGCTTATTATTTATCATGACTTGCAGTTATGGTGATGAATTTATGAAATTAAAAAAAGGAAAAGGGTTAAAGAATGAGATTCCCAAAACTACTTGACTTAGATCACTGATCCACATACAAGCTCCCATACATGCAATGAAAAGAAGGAAACTAGAATCATACTTCACCAGGACATTCCACAAATCCGCATGATCCAGTGCAAATCTTCAAAGGAAAAGTTGACAACAACATGTAATGAAATGAAAGCGCTTCCAGTTGAACACAGCATTCACCAGTACATATCCAGAAATCAACAGGAAAATTACGTAAAATTTACAATCAGGATGTAATCTGAAACTTCATATCCATTCAGTATGCTCAAGAATAGGTACATTTACAGTGATCTGAAGAAAGAACCTTGACATTTCAATAATTCTATCCTCATTAGTCTCAGTAATCTGATCTCCTAATTGATTCTACCGTAATTGGCCTTATTGCCAGATGTGTTTGTGTATCTCTTTCTCTTCTTTCTAATGTCTATCTTAGCCTTATTGCCAGATATATCTATCTATCCCCTTATTTTTGACAAGCTCTGGCTCTTATATAGAGCAAATGCCAGAAAACAGTTACAATGATCCAAGGATCAGGATCCTCCCAGAACAATCAATGGTCCAGATGAAAAGCACATGCTTCGCCAGTTGGCAAATGTACAGCTGGCACAGAATATTCCAGCATCTTTGATTTGATTCGGTCTCCAACTGCCAAACAGCATATTTGACAATATCCTCCTCATTTCTGGTTCATGTTGCCTTCGTGTGCAACTTTGTAATTATCAGCTTCAGCAGCTCCAGGACTTCCTGCAATAAACAGACAAACATTAAGTTCATCATCATGTGGATAAACAACAAGAATTTAAACATTTTATTAAACAGGCTTCCAAAATGTGCAGCTACAGGCAATCAGGCTCCAAATCAGTGGAAAATATGCACTAAATGCATAAACAGCATCAAAACACTCGGGTCAACCATCGTTGACCAAAAATCAGGCAGTCGGGCTTTCAAATTTCTATCGCTCTGTTTTCCCGCCCATTTTCTTGTATATCGGGCTCCAAATATGATCATGTATCTCAAAATATACAAGGAAATAACTACTTCTCAATTTATTTCAAATCCGGCTTTGTATGCTATTGGCTAGACCACTACTGTCGGGAAGAAAATTCAAAGCGCGACCGATGGGGAAACTTAGAGCTTTCTACCTATCTGCAGGATATTGTGAATATGATGCTCCCCCTCCTCGAATGTCCTGATGACGTCACCGTCATGTTTCGCTTCTGTATATTGGGGAAAAGAATGACATCATCATCATCATCATGTCGAAGGAAAATAGGAGGATATGAAATATGATCCTGCTGCTGAGGAATGGAATATGATGGTGACGTCATCGTCATATCCGGGGTTCATTAAAATGCAAAAGATGACGTCACCGTCATGTTTAGTTAAGATCAGGGGATAAATGTAATATCGGGTCACCTAAGGAATATGATCAGGTGGTGAATGTAATATGACCCCTTTGCGGCCAAGGTAACCCTCTCAAAAGATCAGGATGATGATGATGATCAGGATATCCGGGGCTTTTGTTAAACTTAAAATATGACGTCATCGTCATATTCATGAACCGGATCATGTTTTGGAAAATATCCTGCCGAAGGGAAATGTGATGATGATGTCATCCTGATATTTGCTTCTTCGTTTTTCAGGTCGGGATGACGTCATCAAGATATTTGCGAAAGGTCATATTTCTCGGCAGGAGGACATTACGAAATATCAGGTAGACAAACAAGATCATGATGATCTTGACAACATGACAGGATAAAAATATGATGATCCTCCTCATCGAATATCATGATGACGTAACCATCATATTCCGTCTTCGAAGCATGAGGATGAGTTGAGGTCATCATCAGGTTAGCGCTAGGGTGATATTTAAAATATGATCATGCTAAGGAATGGAATATCACCCTCCCTTAAAAGATAGGGTGATCATCATGATCATGCAAAAGGAGATCAGGAGGATATGATGACGTCATCATCATATTAGCGAATATCAGCAAATATGACCCTCCCTTGAAAGATCGGGATGATGACCCTCCGATAGGACTTTGACATGCGCATGCAAATATGCAGATGGTGGATTTTCTAAGTAGGGTGATATTATAATATCAGCATGATATTATAATATCAGGTGATGTTATAATATCATGATGCTCATTGTTATGAAATATGACCCTCCTAAAATCATGTTTGACCAGACCTTTGACTTGTCATAACTTTCTCATATGGACGAATTTTAGGGTGATGTAAAAGGCAAACCTACCTAGAATTTCAAGCTCTTTCTAAATATGAGTTCATAGAAACAAAATATGAACTTTGACAAACTGACCTCATGATGATGACCTACCTCATCGAATATCATGATGATGATGCACCTGACTCATTTTTACCAAACCGCCAGAAAGCAGACAACACAAGCCAAGCCAAAAGTTGGGTCCCTGTTTTGCCAAGTTAAAATGGGGCATGTTGTGTAACCACACAACAACTCTCCAAAACACAGAGTACTAGGCATAAAAGATTGTTTGTCATGGGAGCTCAAATGCATCACATTAGAACAATGCATTTGCCTAACTATTTCTAAATAGGCAATTCTGTCAGGGACAGTCTTAGGAAAGATAAAAGGAGTATCCTCAAAACCATAAACTCTAACCATGGTAGAAACCTCAAAATAGTACTAGTCTCCCTAGTTGTGTGTAACAGTAGGAGGACCATCAAAATCTTTTGTTATAAGATACCTCTTTATTACATTTGAGATTGAATAATCACAGGGATGACTGAAATATCTATATAACACTTTCACACAGTATTCTTCAAATTGCACATAGCTAGAATGTGCATATCTACTATCCCATATTCTGGTCCACATTTGCACAGGTGACTTTTGCCTCCTCTAGTCTACTGGAACAACTTTGAATTTAGTTGGCCATAACCCCACTTCTTGGCCATAATAGAGCACCATGTGCATGAGAAGTGAGTAATGTTCAAAGGAAACTAATGGGGCATTGTTCTTTATTGCAGTCACACCAGACTCAATTCTATTAAAAGTATAGGCAGCATAATCAAACTACCTGGCATTGTGGCACTGGATGTCTATAGCTATGACCATCAGGGGAATTGTCATGAAATCAAGGGCCTCTGATCCTAGGACCTAGCCCATAGAGTAGTAAGTGTATTGTAGGTATGGTTCAAATAATGACACATGAAAAGGAGGTCCATCATCCTCATTGAGAGGCACCATTTCTCCCTCTACCCTAGGCCTGTGAATAGGCAGTCTCCATCCATTGTATGTAGTATCCATTCTCCAATACTCTTTATCCAAATCTTCATAAACTATAGGGACAGTACATAAATCATCCAAGTCAAAAACTTCACAAATGGCATTCTTAGACAGGTGTATAATAGGCTCCCCTTGTGGGTTGCATATAACCTTAAGACTTTGATTATACTACTTAGCAAGAAGTTGGAGGAGTTTAGCATTCAAAAACACATCAGGAACAACCAACTTACCCAAATTTAAATGCCATGGGTTTGACACCGGGGAATTCCTGATTCTTCTATTGTAGTGGAACTTAAACAATTCATAACCTCAAATTGGGGTCCAGACATTTCCTATGTATTTACATTTGTCTTCTAGTTTCTCCACTTCTACCCTAAGTTGTGCAGACCTTTGGGCTTTGGGAGTTGATCCTGGTAGTTGATCAATTAAGTCTTGGTTCAGTTTTCTCTCTTTTGTTCTCTTCAGGGGTTTTGTCAATTTTTTGTCTTTTAGGTTTACTGGTATCACCCTGTTGTTTTCTACCTTTTCCTTTCACTGGAGTCTCCATTTACAATCCTGGACAGTAAATTCAAATTACAGGCTATCACACAAAAGTTTGTATGTATGTACCTGTTATTTTGAAACGGTGATCAAATTTCCCTGTATCCTTCTCCAAGTCTTCACTTGCTTGCTCACTTTAGATAATTCTTTCAAACTCAATTGCAATAATTTCGAATGGCATCTCAAAGAATTTCTTCATCATCTGTAATTAATGGTTCCAGCGTTTCAATTTTCTTGATCATTGTGAAATGTCACATCATAATAACTTCTCTCATCAGCATGATTTTTGTAATGTTAGGGCAATTTTAATATCTTCTCATGGCATGAACATTTGCTCATGGATCAATCACTGTAACCCTTGACTTGTCTCTTCGATGTCATATTTCATAAGTGAGTTTGTATCGGCAGGATATCTTCAAGGTCTACCTGATGTAGAAGTGGGCATGATTATCATTGGCCTGACTTTCTTCATCATTGTAAGAATAACATTCTTCTCTGATATGTCAAGTGTCCCCGATGTGACTATCGGCGAGAGTCTTGTCGATGAACATGATCCTCATTGTTATCGGAGCAAGATATGTTATCAGGATAACTTATTTCAAGTCACCTGATTGTGGTTATCTCCCCGATAGCCTTTTACACTCGTCATTGGAGAGACCTTCACAACATGTCACTGACATCACTGTGAGTATTGCTTCAGCCAGACTTGTAAGCTTTGTTCTAATTCATTTGCTTTCACTGATGGTTCTTATGTTCCATACATGTCGGCATGACTTATACCGAAACACTTTTCGTTAATCTCTGAGACATTAGAGTATCAAAAACTCCTTAAATTTTTGTTCTGATGCTTATGTCCTGCCGATGACCAGTAGTTTCCTCCATTCCACTGGATGATCGGTGAGAGTCCTACCGAATTTCTCCATCAATATGACTTACACTATCGGGAGGGTTTTCAGAGTATTCTCCGATAGTCTTTCCTTATACCGATTGGCATGACCACGCGTTCCCTCGATCATCGGTGCCACTTTCTCCATCGATGTTTTCCAAAATATTCTCCCCAATCCTTATTCTCATGCTGATAGCCATTTCAACTAGTTGATCATGGATCGGTATAACTAACATGAGGTCTTACCGATATTAAGAAATTGAGGCCCTTTACATTATTATGTGATAAAAGTTATAGGATTTTATGGGATATATCAGTTGTTTTGATTTTGGGTGAAATTTTTTTTGGTTTGGTCAAACATGAGTGGATATAAAGATAGGAAAATTTTAAATTTTCCTATCCCAACAGTGGCTCTGTCTGGGATGTATACTCCTTGTGAGTATAACAAGAATTTAGATCTCTTGGGGGAGTAGACCATATGTTTTATTTATTTGGAATGATGGTTTTATGAGAATGGGAGATGGAGGTGATAATGGTGGGGAATTGGGATGATCCTATACTGCTGTACATGGAAAAGATTATATTTATTTTTTATTTTTTATTTTTTTATAGAGATTCATAGGACTGTCCATGTACTGGTAGATCCTAATCTCTTTTGATTTCCCTAGACTACTGTGCATGGAATAAAAGTATTTTGAGAATTATTTAAGGGTTGTCCATGCACTGGTAACACTCAATCCTCTTTGTGCATGATTATGAAAAGAAAGACTTTAGATATTGCCCATGCACAGGCAGTTCCTACTCTTCTTCGAACATGTTTTGCAAATAGTAAGAGTCATCACCTCCTTTGCCAGTTATAACAAAAGGACTTATCCATAAAGCTTCAAACTTTCCATGCTTTCCTTTCTCTTGGCACCTAGCATTCCACATCAGTACTAAGTCATTTATCTCAAACTTCCTATCTTTGGCCTTCTTGTCAAAAAGGTATTTCACTTGTGATTGCAACTTGATATTCTGCCTTTGGGCTAGTCTCCTTATTTCATCAAGTTCTGCAAGATGTTCTAATCTCTCCTCCATTGGTTCAGGAATGTTTAAATCTTCTTGAAGAACAAATTTGTAAATTGGTAGGAGATTTTCTAATGGTATTCTTTCTTGTGTTCCATACACTAGTTCAAAAGGAGATCTCCCAATTGCTCTTTTCATAGTAATCCTATAGCCCATACAACCTTTCTTAACTTTGAATCCCATGCTTTCTTGTTTCCATCCAACATTCTCTATAATTTTTAGAAGGCTTTTATTGTTGGATTCTGCCTGTTCATTTGCTTGTGGATGATAAGGGGCAGCATACGACATAGTGATGCCATGTGTACTACATAAATTTTTGAATTCATCAGACCTAAAACACATTCCATTATCCGTGATTAACCTTACTAGAGTGCCAAATCTGAATATAATATTTTCCATCAGAAAGTTAATCACCACCATGCTTGTTGCTTGTTTGGTTGGAATTGCTTCCACCCATTTTGTGAAGTAATCTATTGCCACTAAAATCCATTTGTGTCCACCACTTGACTTCTCCACAATTTCTCCTATGATGTCAATACCCCATTGATAGAATGGAGCCTCCACCTGCATGGGTTTCAAGGGAAATGCTCCCTGATATTTCAACTTTCCAGAAAATTTCTGACAAACTTCACATTTCCTAGTGGAATGATATGAATCATTAAAAACTCTAGGCCAATAGTATCCAGCCCTTAAGATCTTGTGGGTTGTAGTCTTTGTTGAAAAATGACCTCCACACATGCCTTCATGTAACTCTTTCATGATATGTTTTGATTGATGCTCATCTAGGCATAATAATAGAATTACATCCCTATTTTCCAGTAAAGATCCCCATCAATAAATACATATTTTGAGGCTTGTAATTTAAGTGTCCTTCTTTTTTTATCATCATACCCCTTAGGACATTTCATGTGCTTTAGATAATATATGATGCCAGTATACCATGGAGTATGCTCAATGCTAGAACTTGTATTATCAACATTATTAGCACTACATATCCGAGAAGCCTTGAGATTACTTTCATCCATTAACCTAGCAAGACCTTGTCCCCTTACTAGTTTGGTGATTTGGATTTCAATGTTGAACTCCTGAATTCTATTTATCCATCTGCATCTTCTACCTGTGGCCTCAGTTTGGACCAATACATCATTTATTGCAGCATTAGGCACATATGCTATTATTTTAGCTCCCACCTATTGTTATATGGAGCCTAATCAGACTTGGAGGTTATATTTACCCCACTTTTATTGGCGCGGTTTCCCCCCCAAATTCCTATGGGGTCAAGGGGCAGCGCCCCTTGTGGGGGTTTGGGGGCAGCACCCCTAAGACGGGGTCAAGGGGCAGCGCCCCTGAAACCTCACACGATTTTTATTATTTCATAATGCACCGGGAGTTAATTTTTTTCATTGACCGACATAAGAAAACCCTATTTTGTAACTGACAAAAAGCTTGATAAAAAGCGGCTAAGGGTTAGGGTTTTGATATTGTATTGTAGCATTTTGCAGCGGTATTGAGTTGCAGGGATTGCTGATTGTAATCGGTTTGATTTACTAGATAATAATATTGGACTCTCTGTTTGGTGGATGTAGCCCGAGTTTGGGTGAACCATGTTAAAACTTGTCTCTCGTTGTTATTATTTCTGTGTATTTCCATTTCTCTGTTTAATCTTTATTTGTATTTAATTGATATCTTTTGTTGGCTAACCCTAACAAGTGGTATCAGAGCGAGTTGTGTTCGATTATCGTCTGCAGGAAAGTCTCACGGTTGAGTGGGAGCAATGGCGGACGAGGGTAAAATGAAGGTTGATAAATTCAATGGGCAGAACTATCAGTTATGGAAGATGCAGATGGAGGATTACCTCTATCAAAAGGATTTATGGAGGCCGTTGGAAGGAGTAGCCAAGAAACTGGCAACAATGTCTAATGAGGATTGGAATCTTCTTGACAGAAAGGCACTGGGAACCATTCGGTTGTCCCTGGCACCATCGGTGGCATTCAATATAATGGAAGAGAAGACAACACATGGTCTGATGAAAGATTTAGCTAAATTGTATGAAAAACCCTCAGCCTCAAATAAGGTATTTCTCATGAAGGAGTTGTTTAATTTGAAAATGGTTGAAGGTGGATCTGTGATAGGTCATTTAAATGAATTTAATACGATTGTCAGTCAATTGACTTCTGTAAATGTAAAATTTGATGAAGTTAGAGCTCTCTTGATATTATGTTCATTGCCTGAAAGCTAGGATAGTTTGGTAATGGTGGTTAGTAACTCTGTTTCTGGTTCAAATACCCTAAAATTTGATGATGTTGTTGGTGTTATTCTGAGTGAGGAAATTCGTAAGAAAAGCTCAAGTGGATCCAAATCAGGTAGTGTTTTGAATGCAGAAAGCAGGGGCAGATCAAAGGAGAGAGGAAAAGGTTCTGGAGGTCATGGGAAGTCACGAGGAAAATCAAAGGACAAAAGATCCCAAACCAGAGGACAGAAGGATTGCTGGTACTGTGGAAAACTAGGTCATCTAAAGAAAGATTGCTGGTCTCGGAAGAACAAAGAAGGAGATAAACAAGAAGGCAATAAGGAAGCAAATGTAGTAAGTAATAAATTTGAAGATGATGCTTTGATTCTTTCCCTAGATAATGCTGATGATTCATGGGTTTTAGATTCAGGGGCCTCATTTCATGCTACACCCCATAGAAGTTATTTTCTTGATTATGTCTAAGGGGATTTTGGGCTGGTTTATTTGGGAGATAACGAACCCTGTCAGATTGTTGGAAAGGGAAGAATTAAGATTAAGTTGCAGAATGGGAATCATTGGCGACTACAAGAGGTAAGGCATGTTCCAAGGCTCAATAGGAATTTAATTTCAGCAGGGTAGCTAACTGAACAAGGTTGCACTGTTACATTTACTGATAAAAATTGGAAGGTTTCAAAAGGTGCCTTAGTAGTAGCAAAAGGTGTGAAAGTAGGCACCTTATATCTTTGTACAGGTCATACTGTTCCTTCTACTTTAGCTATTACAGAGAAAAAACAAACAGGTTCAGGAACAGTTGCTATAGGTTTGCAGGAAGAGACTGAAAAAGTTGTTGCAGGTTCTGAGACAACACTGTGGCATAACAGACTTGGGCATATAAGTGAAAAAGGTATGAAGGTACTTCATTCTAAGAAAGTTTTACCAGGTCTAAAATGTATTAATATAGATTTCTGTGAAAGTTGTGTGTATGGAAAACAAAAGAGAGTCAGTTTTCTCAAGGATGGGAAGCAAAAGAAAAATAAAAAATTGGAGCTTGTGCATACAGATGTATGGGGACCAACTCAGGTATCTTCTCTCGGTGGCTCTCGATGTTATGTTACATTCATAGATGATGCAACTAGGAAGGTCTAGATTTATTTCCTTAGACAGAAATCTGATGTATTTGAAACATTTAAGAAATGGAGAAGCTTGGTTGAGAATGAGACGGGTAAAAGATTAAAATGTCTCAGATCTGATAATGGTGGTGAGTATTGCAGCAAAGAATTTGAAGATTATTGTTCCTTTAATGGAATTCATAGGCAGAAAATAGTTCCAGGGACTCCATAGGAAAATGGAGCGTGCAAGGACCATGAGATTGCATGCTAGGCTGCCTTTAAACATGTGGGTAGAGGCTGTCAACATTGCTGTATATTTAATTAACAGAGGTCCTTCAGTTCCTTTGGGCTGTGGTATTCCAGAGGAAGCATGGACAGGCAAGAAGGTGAGTTATTCTTTTCTGAAAACCTTCAGCTGTGAAGCATTTGTACATATAGATTCTGAAAATAGAACCAAGCTAGATGCAAAATCAAAAAGGTGTACCTTTGTTAGATATGGCATTGATGAATTTGGTTATAGGCTTTGGGATTTTGAAAATCAAAAAATTGTGAGAAGCAGGGATGTTATATTCAATGAGAAGGTGTTGTACAAAGATCAGTTGCAGCAGCATGAGAAGAAAGAAAAGGATTATGTGGTGCTGGACGATACTCCAAATAGTGATGTTTCAGTGGTTCCTCATGCTCGGCAACAGCAACCAGAAATACCACAAACTCTAGTGAATGTTAGACGGTCAACAAGGATAAGTAGACCTCTTGACAAGTTTTCTCCCTCTTTGTATTCTATTTTGTTAACAGATGCTGGTGAACCAGAAGGGTATGATGACGCTATGCAAGTGGATATACAAGTTCAGTGGGAGCTTGCAATGAAAGAAGAAATGGACTCCTTGCTGAAAAATTAGACTTGGGAATTATGTAAGTTACCTGCAGGTAAAAAGGACTTACCAAATAAATGGGTTTACCGGCTGAAAGAGGAAGATGGAGGTAAGAAAAGATTTAAGGCCAGGTTAGTTGTAAAAGGATTTGCACAGAAAAAGGGCGTTGATTTTGATGAGATATTTTCTCCGATTGTCAAGATGACTTCTATTCGTACTGTTTTAAGTATTGTGGCTGCTGAAGATTTACATTTGGAACAGCTAGATGTTAAAACTGCCTTTCTCCATGGTGATTTGGAGGAGGAGATATATATGGAACAGCCCCAAGGATTTGAGGTCAAAGGTAAGGAGAAACTAGTGTGCAGATTGAAGAAGAGTTTGTATGGCCTGAAACAAGCACCTCGGCAATGGTATTTGAAATTTGACAATTTTATGGCTGAGCAAGGCTACAGCAGGTGTAATTCTGACCATTGTGTTTATTTTAAGAGGTTGGATAATGACAGCTACATTATTTTATGTTTATATGTTGATGACATGCTTGTAGCTGGGTCTAACATGGATCACATAAGAGAGTTAAAACAACAGTTAGCACAGTCATTTGCTATGAAGGATTTGGGGGTAGCAAAACAAATCCTTGGTATGAAAATTTGTAGAGATAGGAAGAACAGAAAATTGACTCTATCTCAGGCTACTTATGTTGAAAAGGTGTTGCAGAGATTCCACATGGAGAATGCAAAAGTTGTCAGTACACCTTTGCCTAGTCATTTGAAATTGACCAAGGAGATGTGTCCTAAGACACAAGAGGAGGAAGAGAAAATGTCCAAGGTACCCTATGCTTTAGCTATAGGAAGTTTAATGTATGCCATGGTATGCACGAGACCGGATATTGTACATGTTGTAAGAGTCGTTAGCAGGTATATGAGTCATCC
This sequence comes from Cunninghamia lanceolata, assembly GCA_027924645.1. Taxonomy (NCBI): domain Eukaryota; kingdom Viridiplantae; phylum Streptophyta; class Pinopsida; order Cupressales; family Cupressaceae; genus Cunninghamia; species Cunninghamia lanceolata. The sequence continues at coordinate 11,922,306 of BSBN01000904.1, forward strand.
CGGATTAGAGCATTGGAATGCAGTAAAATAGATTCTCAGATATTTGAGAGGTACATCTAATAAACACTTATGTTTTGGGGGCTCTAATACTGATTTAGCAGGTTATGTAGACTCAGATTTGGCAGGGGATATTAATACCAGGCGAAGTACTACAGGTTATGTCTTTACTGTAGGTGGAACAACGATGAGTTGGATTTTTAGGTTACAAAAGGTGGATGCTTTATCCACCATAGAGGTAGAATATGTAGCTGCAACAGAGGCAAGCAAGGAGATGATATGGCTGCAATCTTTCATGAATGAATTGGGCAAACAACAGGTTCACAGTTATTTGTTTATGGACAGCCAAAGTGCCATACATCTTGCAAAGAATTCTGCCTTGTATTCAAAGACCAAACACATACAGTTGAGGTATCACTTCATTCGGTTGGTGTTGGATGATGGACAGTTACAGCTGGCAAAGATACATACAGATGACAATCCAGCAGATATGTTTACAAAGGCAATAACAAGGGAGAAGCTGAGCTCCTCTTCAGCTTCGGTTGGTCATCTCGACTGAAAACAACCAAAAATAGAACAACAGAGTCTAGGGTGCTTCTTTCCAGTGGGAGCTACAGGGTCAGTGGTGTTATGATCAGTCTCCAAGTGGGAGATGATATGGTGTGGAGTCTGATCAATCTTCAAGTGGGAGATTGTTGTTATATGGAGCCTAATCAGACTCAGAGGTTATATTTACCCCACTTTTATCAGCACGGTTTCCCCCCCAAATTCCTACGGGGTCAAGGGGCAGTGCCCCTTGTGGGGGTTTGGGGGCAGCGCCCCCAAGACGGGGTCAAGGGGCAGCACCATAAGAAAACCCTATTTTGTAACCGAAACCTCACATAGTTTTTATTATTTCATAATGCACCAGGAGTTAATTTTTTTTCATTGACCGACATAAGAAAACCCTATTTTGTAACTGACAAAAAACTTGATAAAAAGTGGCTAAGGGTTAGGGTTTTGATATTGTATTGTAGCATTTTGCAGTGGTATTGAGTTGCAGGGATTGTTGATTGTAATCGGTTTGATTTACTGGATAATAATATTGGACTCTCTGTTTGGTGGATGTAGCCCGAGTTTCGGTGAACCACGTTAAAACTTGTCTCTCATTGTTATTATTTCTGTGTATTTCCATTTCTCTGTTTAATCTTTATTTGCATTTAATTGATATCTTCTACCGGCTAACCCTAACACCACCAAGTATGGCCTAAAAGCTTTAATTGCCTTCACTAATGCATATGCCTATTTTTCAACAATGTCATATTTTAATTCTGCATTTTGAAGGGATTTGCTAAAAAATAAAATGGGTTGTTCATGTCCTTCATTATTTTTTTGCAATAGTACAGCTGCAATTGTATGATATGAGGCAAATGAAAATAGTTGGAATGGCTTACTAAAATTAGGGGATATTAGGACAAGGGCTTCTTTGATTACCCTCTTAATAGTGGCAAATGCTTCTATTATTTCTATTGTCCATTTTACTTCTGAGTTCTTCTTCAACATCCTTGATATGGGACTAATAATTTCTGCAAAATTTGATATAAACCTCTTGACAAAGTTAATTTGGCCAAAAAATGACTGTATAGCTTTCACATTTTTAGGAATAGGAACTTGGTCAATTGATTTTACTCTCTTAGGATCTATTCTCACTCCATCTTTTGAGACTATGTGACCAAGCAACTTCCCCTCTGTCACTGTGAAATGACACTTCTTAGGATTCAATGAAATCCCATATTCTAGGGCTTTAATAAATATTTTCTCTAAATGTGCACAATGATTCTCAACCCTTTTGGAATATGTTATCATGTCATCCTGATATACTATCATGATTTTATTAATCAATTCAACAAATGCCACATCCATTTCTCTTTGGAATGTTGCTCCAACATTAGTGAGTCTGAATGGCATCCTTAAATATACATATATTCCCCATGGAGTAGTGAATGCAGTCTTAAATTGCTCTGATTCTTTGACTTTCACCTGATTGTATCCTGAGAAACCATCCATCATTGACAACAGTTCACATCCGGTAACCTTTTGTAATATTGCTTCCATATTAGGGAGGGTATAGTTGTCCTTAAGAGAAGATTTGTTTAAATTCCTGAAGTCCACACATAGTCTAATATCACCATTCTTTTTCCTGACAGGTACCAAATTAGAAACCCAAGAAGAATGCCTGATGGGTTTAATGATACCTCCACCTCTTAATTTTGTGAGTTCTTCAAGTATCTTAGGAGCTAATGTAGGATTGACAGGCCTCTATTTTTGAGTGAATGGTTTAGCGTATGGTTTTAGTGGTATTTCATGCTGAAAAAGATCCTCCCTGTATGCTTTTAAATCATCATATGACCAGGCAAATACGTGTCTATACTTCCTAAGTAAGTTGATGATCCTGCTCCTGATTTTAAGGTTAAGATTCTTTCCAATATATACATTCTTCGGGGTTGCCTGTGTCCCCAAATTAATCTCTTCAAGGTCGTTTTGCACCACTGGTGTGTCTTTCATTTTAAATCTATCATGTCCATCAAATGCCTTTTCCAATGCTATAAGTCCTTTAGGTATTTTATTTGTTTTCAAATGAACTATCTCTTGACCAAAAAGGGTTTCCTTCCCATCATGTTCTTCTACAAATGCATTAAAATCAATCTCTTGATTTTCATAATGATCAACACAATGCAGGAAGTTGATTATATCAGCATCATTATCAAACACTTGCCAGTTATGTACATTATCTAGGATAGTGGGTCTAGTTTTGAATTCAACTTATGTAATACCTCCTAATGTAACATCATCCCTTTTTAATGCGATATTCGCTAGAAAATCTGCCATAATTTTTTTTGATCTATCAATCCAGTTGATTGAAAAGGCATCAAATAACTCAATATCATCCCAAACTGTGTTTTTATACTGTCTCAACTTCTTGTTTTTTGACAGGTATTTCTCTCTTACATGGGAAGTAACCAATTTAGAATCACCATATACAGCTAACTTTTTTATCTTATGCTTGGTGGCTATATTTAAACCAATGAGCAAAGCCTCGTATTCTGCCACATTGTTTGTGCATTCAAATGTTAACACAAAGGAGTATTTGAAATTTTTACCTACTGGTGAGATAAATACTACTCCAGCCCCATTTCCTATTTTGCTACATGCACCATCAAAGTACATCTTCCACACATCATTTTCTTCTTTCCTAGATTCAACATGTATTGGATCAGTATTCTGCAATTCAGACTGATTTTTTTCAACCTTGAAGGCTCCCAAATCTGTATCACAAAAGAAATTTACTTGATGTTGATCCAAGTGTTCTATAATATTTTCATATCTTGGCTCCCTGCACAGCTTGATTTCTTTACCTCCCACTGGTATTGTGGCATATGATAAGTCCAATTAGACATTCCCTCCTGCCATTACAACCCATTGTCTTGACAGAAGCATTCCATAATATGGTGGGATGTCAACCACAGTAATATCAATGTTATAAGTTGCTTCAGGGTATGAGGCAAGTTTTATCTCCACATCCCTCATAATACCAATGAATGGGATGGATCTATTATCCATTGCATAACACCTACCAAATGTAGTGTCAACCCACATTCCCAGTTCTTTCATAACTGCTATTGGCATGATATTCATGGCCGCACCTGAATCAATCATGCAGTTCCTTACTATCCTATTTTTAATCAATAATGTAGCGTAGAAAGGGTCCACTTGTGAGGGATTCTTTGTCAATGTATCACCTAGGTATACCTCAGGAATTTGGAATGTTTCTTGGTGAACATTGTTTGTTCTATTCTCTGATCCTTTATGTTTTTGATTTGGTATATCTAAAATTAGTTTAACTATTGTACTCTTGTATTTGTCTATCTTCATCATTTCTAAAAGTGGAACTGATATCTTTACCTGAGATACTACATGAGCAATGTCAAATGAATGGGCCATAGTCTGATCATTCTTTTCTATCTTTATATGTTCCTTTTCTTGGTTTTGTGATTTATTTTTTGTTTTATTTTTATCAGCCTTTTCTAGTTCTTTGAATGGTGACTTTGCATTATTCTTTTTGTAATTTTGATCTTTTATAAAGACACTCCCAAGTGTTCCTTGTTCAAAATTCACTATCCTGTTCCTTAAGTTATAGGCATTTTTAGCTTGAGCTATTGTAGCTATTGTAGGAGCTTCTCTTTCATTTTTAGTGGGATTTCTCCACTGATCATATGGCTGATTGTTATAATAAGTAGGTTCCTCATAACTATCCTCCTGATCTGAGAACACTTCTTGTTTTCCCATATTGATATGATGTCTCTAATTTCCCACATCATATTCATATCCTTGTTCCTCTATAGAAGAATAGTCTTCATTCAGCAAATATGGTGTATCTTGCATCATGTTTATTGTGTGATTGTCTATGTTATAATTATATAATGCTTCTTCTTGTTGAACCGTTTTAGCCACCTCACAATATTTAGGTGAATGTGGTAAATTGCACACCAGACACTAAGGTTTATCTTCTACCATATGTGCCACATTTCTTTTTAGAGGGTCAGGGGTATCTTTTCCATAATGTTGCTTTCTATTGTTTTCAATGGGTCTCCCATCTTTCCAATTTGTATTATATGGCATATCATGCAACTTGGGCCTTTCATGTCTATGCTGACCTTCTCGTTTAGTCTGCTGAATGTTTGGGTTCTGAAGATTTCTAGGGTTATCCCTCTTGCTAACCATACCTATAACTTTCCTATTGTTCTCAATAGTTAATGCCACTTTTTGTGCTTCAGCCAGGGTCATAGGGCACCAATTTCTAAGTTCGTACCCTGTCTTGGGATCAAATGCTTTCAGATAAATGCTCAATGCCGCCGGGTCAGTTAGTTTAGATCCATGTGGTATTTTGTTGTGTAATTTGGAAATTTTTAGATTGAAATCATACACTGATTCATTCTAGTATTTTTGGATGCTTATCAATTCATGCAATGCAAACTCAAAGGCATATTGATTACCATATTGCTCCTTGAATTGATTGTGGAAATCAGTTATTGAACCGATTGAAGCATCAGGTAAACTGTTGAACCAGTCTCTTGCATCTTCAGTCAGGGACATCATGAATAACCTCATTCTAATATCTTCATAGTCCATACCAATATCTTGTACAAAAGCATTGAAGCTTCTGATGTGATCTTCAGCTAATATTGCACTGTTCCCAGTGAACTTGGGAACTATATTTCTCCAATTACTATCCATAGGATATGGATACAACTGATATCTAGTCAGATCAAATTGGCTACATATGTTTGTGAGCTTTTGAGGTGGAAAATTCATTGGTGGTGGATTAGGATAGTAATTATGTCCACCTGGAGGCTGATGATAAGCATATTGTTGCTGTGGGTTTATGTGGGGATTTATGTAAGGATTTTGTGGTCTATAATATTGTTGGCTAGGGGGTGGGTAAGGATTAGCCATATGTTGAGAGGTGTTGTGTATGGGAGGTGGTCTAGGAACTTTAGGAATGGTATTTTGATGACTTCCAAATGCTTGTGAATTTGAAGCACCACCTGTATTTTGGTGTAAATTTTGTTGTGGATTCCTCGAAGTCTTCCCCTATGTGGAGGTACATATTTTGGGGGGGCTGTTTTAGCCCTACTTTTTATCTGTTGAATCTCTTGTTGCAACAACCTCTTAGTTTCCTCTATCTTGATCATTTCAAGTTCTTCCTGGAGCCTAAGCAGATCTTGCTGTGCTTCATTCATACCTCCTAAATTCTTTGGACTTTCACTTATTTCTCAAGTTGAGAATCCATGTTTTACTCCTTCTCCTTGATGTAATGACATCTTAAAATCATATTCAGCTTGCCTTTGATCAATTTCCCTCATGGCTCATGCTTCACACTCAAGTTGTTCTTGAGTATCAGGTCTGTATTTTGCCAATATGTCATCAGTTACCCCATTGAGATTTTAATTTGATTCATGCAGAGGTGTAAACTTATTGTGAGTTATTATAGTTTGCTCGGCATTATCCTCTTGAGCCTCCTGGTTATTATTCTGGTGAGAATAATTTGATGTTCCATTTCTTTTAGAGATGTTTCTAATTGGTGGAGATGATTGCAATTTCTTTCCTTCCATCTTAGATCTCCTACCATCCATTTGGAATCAACTTTCTTTTATGACAGGTTCTAGAGTCGCCACCTATTTTGTAAATAGGAAAAGTTTATAATTTATCTTTCTAGATTCTTCTTGCTAGCAGAGTTACCAAATTAAAATTTTTGAAATGACTCTATAAAAGGAATGGTTTGTAATAAGGTCTTTTACTTAAACCCCAGTATAGTCACCAATTTGTTAGGTCTCAAAAATGCAGGTTGCTAATCCTAAGAGGATGCTAGGCTCTATGCTTAGATTAGCAACATTTTTGAACTAACTTGATGAAATCAACCTTTAGGGTTTGATGATTTCCTACACTTTAGGTCCTGCTACACCTAGGTGGGTAAACCTTGGAAATTAAAGCAGATTGAATGTAACTATTTTGACTAAGTAAATGGATCTACCTACAGTGGCAAATGGTGTAGACTAGATGATAGCTTGTTGACTAATTCTAATATCTAATGAATGGTTGGTATAAATTGTATAAGTAATATCAAGGTGAATTTTTTATGACTATGCTTAACTAAATAAAAGATTTTAAATAATGAATTGAAATAAGACCAGTGCCTTGTTGTGTAGATAGAGTCAAATGGAAGACTAAGACTAGTGGCTTATAATGGGTAATAATTATAATTGTTTGGCACAATATTTTAGTTTATAACTTGTATAAACATGCAAGGAGATGACTGACAAATGCTTCTTAATAATCCAACTAATACAATCAGATTTCTTGTTATTCACCAGAAGGTAATTTAATCCTTTCTTGAAGGAACCAATTGAATGAAATATGCAAGATAACAGATAATATCAACTTGGAGACAGAATGGCAATCGTAATTATATGATTCTTCTTAGTAATCCAAACTAACACTTCCAAGTTATTGTGACTGATCAGAAGGATTTTAATTCCTCTAATGGAAACCGATTAATCCAATCACACAAATACAAAAAATGTGTATTGGCAAATTAACTATATACTTGATATATTAATTTGAATAACAAGGAAATACTGAACTGGAGACAACCATACAATTGAGTAATTTCAACAAACAATTGATGCCAGAATAAAACTATAGAATCAGAGAACTTCAATTTACTTCTTCAACAATATGCTTGCAACATGGTCTTTTGAAAACATTGTAAACTTTATGTATTATATTCTACTGCTGATGATAATTCAACATCATATGTTTGAACTTATATAGAAATGCTTGTGAAGAGACATAACTCTTCAAGAAGTCTTTTGGGAATTAACAAGATTAACATAACAACCATAAAACAACAATACTTAGGCCCTATTCAACCACAAGTATAGCTAAGCAATGTGGTCTAAGTACTCTTGGCTGCGATGTGAATCAGTAAATTCAATAGCGTTCCTTGTGATCACATCCATTGTAACCATCCTCTCCAAATGCTTGTAAGCTTCCCAGGATGCAGAGTCTTTGTCCTTAAGAGCTCAAAAAGCTTCATGTAATATTGCTTGACAGTCTCTACTCCATTCTTCTTTGCTCTTTAATTCTTTATCGCTCTTGAACAACATGGGCACTCCTGCTTTTGAGGCTTCAACACATTCTTTGGCATCAGTCTTAAGTTGGTCATAATACTTCTGATGCTGCTCAACCAAATCTTTTGCACTGGAGGTATCTGTAATGTTAGAAGTATCTTTACTCCGTCTCTCATTGAGTTTCTCCTGTAACCTTTTGTCAAGCCTCTCATGCTCTTGGATCACTTTATAATTTTGAGAATAATTATCCCAAAATTGATTCAGCCAATGCATCATGTTGGTATAACTATTCTGGAGTATTGTGACAAGTGTATCCATCTGGATTTGAGCTATCTAATCGATGGATGGTGACTAGATGCTCTGTGAGCTTTCACCCTGAGTTAGTCTCTTTACTGGTCCCCTGAAGGTGCTCTTAACAGCATCTTTCAAATAGTCATTTTCTTTGGTTAATCTCTCACAGCTCATTTTATATGCATCTCTTTCTCTGATTAAGATATGAGCCTATGCCTTATTCAACTTTGCAACATTAATGCTAATGTTTGAAGTGATCAAGGGGTTAGTCTCCCCTGCCTTCAAAGTCATGACATGGCCAAAAGTCTTCTCAGTGTCTATAATGGCGGTCTTTTTTATGGGGAGGATACAGGGCCCATATCATTAATGAATTTTCATCGTTATTATATTTGGTGCCCATATATACTTCAGTGACACCTTCTGGAGTGAGCTTGTATTTATCATCCGTATTATGCAAAAAACTATCAAATACTAGAGCAGAATTCAAATCAAGTCCAGGAAAGATCATCACCCTTGCTTCTTTGAGCAGCTGTCTACCCTTACTAGGGGTCATATCTTGCAATTCATTATCCACTGTTGCTTTCAACATATCAAGTAATTGTCTCTCATTGTTAGTAGAGACATCATCAACTGACTCTCTAATTTCTTTCCCCTTGCATTTATATAAAAATGATTTGAATTCTTTAGAATGAGAAAATTTATCATCAAAAATAAAAGAATCATATGCTATTTGTCGTGGGTCTTCATCAGCAGACCCCTCCTCATCATTTGCTATAACAAGAGACTGATATTGTTGCATCTTTCATTTGGACATTCTTGTTGTCTGTTGATGTGCATCCTCTTGTTCTACGAGTTCTTCATCACCAGAAGATAACACCTCAATCTCTGCAAGCTGTTTCCTTTTCTCATCGAAGTCCCTGTTATATTTCTCAACCACCAATTCTAGTTCAATCTCTTCCAAATTCTTGATGACATCATCGTGTGGATAGGGGACATGTGTGTATCCACTAAGGTTTTGCTTTCTCCAAGAAAGGTCAATAAACCCCTTAGGATCAAACCCTTTTCTTACCTCGGCACATCTCATATTGTAGTGCATCAATTTATTCGTAATGACACCATAACCCTCCTTGGATACCATAGTGAAATCTCCAAAACACAGAGTACTAGGCATAAAAGACTGTTTGTCATGGGAGCTCAAATGCATCACATTAGAACAATGCATTTGCCTAACTATTTCTAAATAGGCAATTCTGTCAGGGACAGTCTTAGGCAAGATAAAAGGAGTATCCTCAAAACCATAAACTCTAACCATGGTAGCATTCTCAAAACAGTACTAGTCTCCCTAGTTGTGCGTAACAGTAAGAGGAACATCAAAATCTTTTGGTCTAAGAAACCTCTTTATTTCATTTGAGATTGAATACTCACATGGATGACTGAAATATATATATATATAACACTTTCACACAGTATTCTTCAAATTACACATAGCTAGAATGGGCATATCTACTATCCCATATTCTGGTCCACATCTGCACGAGTGACTTTTGCCCCCTCTGGTCTACTCTAACAACTTTGAATTTAGTTGGCCATAACCCCACTTCCTGGCCCTAATAGAGCACCATGTGCATGAGAAGTGAGTAATGTTCAAAGGAAACTGATGGGGCATTGTTCTTTTTTGCAGTCAGACCAGAGTCAATTCTATTAAAAATATAGGCAACATAATCAAATTGCCTGGCATTGTGGCATTGGATGTCTGTAGCTATGACCATTAGGGGAATTGTCATGAAATCAAGGGCCTCTGATCCTAGGACCTGGCCCATAGAGTAGTAAGTGTATTGTATATATGGATCAAAAAATGACACATGAAAAGGAGGTCCATCATCCTCATTGAGAGGCACCATTTCTCCCTCTGCCCTAGGCCTATGAATAGGCAGTCTCCATCCATTGTATGTAGTATCCATTCTCCAATACTCTTTATCCAAATCTTCATAAACTATAGGGACAGTACATAAATCATCCAAGTCAAAAACTTCACAAATGGCATTCTTAGACAGGTGTATAAGAGGCTCCCCTTGTGGGTTGCATATAGCCTTAAGACTTGGATTATACTGCTTAGCAAGAAGTTGGAGGAGTTCAGCATTTAAAAACACATCAAGAACAACCAACTTACCCAAATTCAAATACCATGGGTTTGACACCGGGAAATTCCTAATTCTTCTATTGTAGTGGAACTTAAACAATTCATAACCTCGAATTGGGGTCTAGACATTTCCTATGTATTTAAATTTGTCTTCTATTTTCTCCACTTCTTCCCTAAGTTGTGCAGACCTTCGGGCTTTGGGAGTTGATCCTGGTAGTTGATCAATTAAGTCTTGGTTCAGTTTTCTCTTCAGGGGTTTTGTCAATTTTTTGTCTTTTAGGTTTATTGGTATCACCCTGTTGTTTTCTACCTTTTCCTTTCATCGATGTCTCCATTTACAATCCTGAACAGTAAATTCAAATTACAAGCACAAAAGTTTGTATGTATGTACTTGTTATTTTGAAATGGTGATTGAATTTCCCTATATCCTTCTCCAAGTCTTTGCTTGCTTGCTCGCTTCAGATAATTCTTTCAAACTCAATTGCAATAATTTTGAATGGCATCTCAGAGAATTTCTTCATCTTCTGTAATTAATGGTTCTAGCGTTTCAATTCTCTTGATCGTTGTAAAATGTCATATCATCATAACTTCTCTCATCGGCATGATTTTTGTAATGTCAGGGCAATTTTAATATCTTCTCATGGTGCGAACGTTTGCTTATGGATCAATCACTGTAACCCTTGACTTGTCTCTTCGATGTCATAATTCATAAGTGAGTTTGTATCGGTAGGATATATTCAAGGTCTACCCGATGTAGACGTGGGCATGATTATCATCGGCCTGACTTTCTTCATCGTTGTAAGAATAACGTTCTTCTCCGATATGTCAAGTGTCCCCGACGTGACTGTTGGTGAGAGTCTTGTCGATGAACATGATCCTCATTGTTATCGAAGCAAGATATGTTATCAGGATAACTTATTTCAAGTCACCCGATTGTGGTTATCTCCCCGATAGCCTTTTACACTCCTCATCGGAGAGACCTTCAAAACATGTCACCGACATCACTGTGAGTATTGCTTCAGCCAGACTTGTAAGCTTTTTTCCAATTCATTTGCTTTCACCGATGGTTCTAATGTTCTATACATGTCGGCATGACTTATACCAAAACACTTTTTGTTAATTGCTAAGACATTAGAGTATCAAAAACTCCTTAGCTTTTTGTTTCGATGCTTATCTCTTGCTGATGACCACTAGTTTCCTTTGTTACACTGGATGATCGGTGAGAGTCTGGTGCAGAAGCACCTTGACAAATTGATGCTTTCATAGGAATTTGATTGAACTTTGATGATTCAACAATGTAATGAGATAAATTAAGTCATTTTTCCTTTTATTAAAGTCACTAAGAGAGGTCTAACTTCAAATTTGTGTAAATGATGCAAAATTGTAAAGTTGCAAATGATGCAAACTTGGAATATGAAAGGTCATTTTTGTTCTAGGCATTGATAGGCAGTTAGAAATCAGTTGGAATGTGAGGAGTCATGATGTAATGCCTTTAAAAGGCCTTGTATCCATTTGTGAAGGCAGAGGGGAGAAGGTTGGAGAATGTGGGTTGTTACATTTTGATGTGATATCAATAAAAGATACCCTTGTTTCTACATTTCTGAACGTTAAACTGCTGTTTCAGAGATTGGTACGGATTTGTGCAGATTTCATATGACTAAATTGTGGTATGGATGGAAAGAGTATTGAGTCTACTTTCCATTTATTTTTGTTGCATCAAATTTCATTAAGATTTGAATAAGTAATGGCATTTTTATTGAGGGTAGGTCTGCAGAGTTTAATTTTTTGAAAATGCAGTCTGAAAATATGGATGGTACAGCCTAGTATAGCCTCACATTGATGTATATAATAGATGGATGGAAAGATATGTGTTTATAGTTTACAATTATTTTGGTTTGGTATAATTTAATTAAGTTTTGTGAGAGATATTGCAATTTTAGTGAGGGTAGGTCTGAACGCTGCCTAGGGTTTGCAGTTTTGGGAAAAAAATCATAACCTTCTCCCCTACCATTGGATCTTCATGAAAATTGGAGGAAAAATATGTATAAATTTTCTCTTCAACCTGACCAAAGCAATTGGATTAGTTCTTTGATTTGTTAATGTTATTAAGGATAGTTTTGGTCCTCCTACCTCTACATCAGATTGGTATCAGAGCTAGCGAAAGCTCTGGGAGGAGATGTTATGTATTTGATTTCTGAGATGAAGAACTGAAGGAAAGACTGTGTTGGTGACCATTATTTGTTTGCCAAGTTGTTTTGTTGCAGGTGCTTGGTCCATCTAGCTGCAGAAGGATGTTTTTTGAGGTCGTGTGTGTGGGCAGACAAGATGAGGTCTATCATGACCATTCTCCAATGGAGATTAGGCTGGATAAGGGTGCATAGAGAAACCACTGAGGAGAGAGTGGTAGGTGCATCACCAAGATCTACTATTGGGTGAGATGAATGGCTTGGTGAGTTGGTTTGTTGTGAAGCAGTGAAAGAGATGGATACCTGACTGAACAAGCACTTGGTGTTGCAGCCTGAAGAGTACTCCACTGATGGGAGTAGAATGAGCCTGAAGAAGCTCTAAAGTTGATAGTTTGATTTGTTGGTTGGTTGGTCACCTTTCTATGAATGAAGATTTGAAGCCTGAAGCTAAGAAGATTGAAGATAAAGACAGACAAAGATGCAGGAAAAGGTAGTTTTGTTTTGCAGATACATTTCCAAGGGACTTGGAAATCTTTGTTGGTTGTATGGTGCAGGAGCACCTTGACAAATTGATGCTTTCATAGGAATTTGATTGAACTTTGATGATTCAACAATGTAATGAGATAAATTAATTCATTTTTCCTTTTATTAAAGTCACTAAGAGAGGTCTAAGTTCAAATTTGTGTAAATGATGCAAAATTGTAAAGTTGCAAATGATGCAAACTTGGAATATGAAAGGTCATTTTGGTTCTAGGCATTGATAGGCAATTAGAAATCAGTTGGAATGTGAGAAGTCATGATGTAATGCCTTTAAAATGCCTCATATCCATTTGTGAAGGCAGAGGGGAGAAGGTTGGAGAATGTGGGTTATTACATTTTGATGTGATATCAATAAAAGATACCCTTGTTTCTACATTTCTGAATGTTAAACTTCTGTTTCAGAGATTGGTATGGATTTGTATGGATTTTATATGACTAGAATGTGGTATGGATGGAAAGAGTATTGAGTCTACTTTCCATTTCTTTTTGTTTCATCAAATTTCATTAAGATTTGAATAAGTTATGGCATTTTTATTGAGGGTAGGTCTGCAAAGTTTAATTTTTTGAAAATGTAGTCTAAAAATATGCATGGTACGGCCTGGTACAGCCTCACATTGATGTATATAATAGATGGATGGAAAGATATGTGTTTATAGTTTACAATTATTTTGGTTTGGTATAATTTAATTAAGTTTTGTGAGAGATATTGCAATTTTAGTGAGGGCAGGTCTGAACGCTACCTAGGGTTTGCAGTTTTGGGAAAAAAATCATAACCTTCTCCCCTACCATTGGATCTTCATAAAAATTGGAGGAAAAATATGTATTAATGTTATCTTCAACCTGACCAAAGCAATTGGATTAGTTCTTTGATTTGTTAATGTTATTGAGGATAGTTTTGGTCCTCCTACCTCTGCATCAGAGTCCTACCAAACTTCTCCATTAGTATGACTTACACTGTCGGAAGGGTTTTCAGAGTATTCTCCGATAGTCTTTCCTTATACCGATCAGCATGACCACGCATTCCCTCTCCAATGAAAGGTCATTGGTGCCACTTTCTCCATCAGTGTTTTCCAAAATATTCTCCTCAATCCTTATTCTCATGCCGATAGCCATTTCAACTAGTTTCTCATGGATCGGTATAACTAACATGAGGTCTTGCTGATATTAAGAAATTGAGGCCCTTTACATTATTATGTGATAAAATTTATAGGATTTTATGGGATATATCAGTTGTTGTTCTGATTTTGAGTGAAATATTTTTTGGTTTGGTCAGACATGAGTGGGTATAAAGACCAGAAAATTTTAAATTTTCCTGTCCCAACATGAGGTATATTGTGCAATCTAACAATATCATCTAGGAATACTCTCGCCACTAAAGTTGCATTGTATGAAGATCTCATGGGTGAAAAGTGTGCTACTTTGGTCAACTTATCCACAGTGAGCATGATTACATCATACCTACAAGATGATATCGGGAGGCCTACAATGAAATCCATCGATATTACATCCCACTTGCATTTTGGAATAGAGTGAGAATATAACATTCCTACTAGATGCTGGTGTTCTACCTTAACCCTCTGACACTTGAGGCATCAGGCTACAAAATTAGCAATGTCATATCGCATTCCAGACCAAAATAAAATTTCCTAAGATTTCTGTGCATCTTTTTGACTCCTGGGTGAGCTACATATGGAGCTCTATGTGCCTCTGATAGAACAAATGCTCTAAGAACCACCAAAGGAAGAATATAAATGCATCCACAATGCCTAAACAAGCCATCTGCATCTAGAGAACAACCCTCAAACTTGTCCTTTGAGGACCTATGTAGTCTAAACTCCTATACTACCTCATTGCACCAAGGATCCTAAGGCAAAAGATCTAGAATACATCCTCGCAAATCAGTCTGCAAGACTAAGGAGGACACTACATGTTTCCTTCTACTCAAGGCATTAACTACAACATTCTCCTTACCCTTAATATACTGTACATCAAAATTGTACTCACAAAGAAACTCCATCCATCATCGTTGCCTTGGATTAAGATTTGGCCTAGTGAATTGTACTACAAGGTTCGGTGATCAGAATGAAATTCAAAATGGTGACCTAAGAGGAAGTGTTGTCATCTCATCAATGCATGAACAATTGCTACTAACTGTAAGTCATGAGTCAGATAATTGAGCTCGTGCACTTTCAACTTGTGAGATTCATAAGCAATTACACATCCTTCTTACATAAGGACTACACCTAAACCTTCAATAGAAGCATCGGTGCACACTACAAAATTAGTTGTAGGATTAGGTATAGCTAGAATGGGAGTGCTAGTGAGTTTCTCTTTTAGGAACTGAAAAGCCCTCTCACATTGCTCTGTCCAAACAAACTTCTTCCCCTAATTTTGAAGGGAACTGATTAGATGTGTAATCCTATAAAAACCCTCAACAAACCTTCTGTAATATCTGGCCAATCCCATAAAGCTCCTAACCTCAATTACATTAGTCGGGACAGGCCATTCTAGGATAGCCTTGATCTTTTCAGATCCACTACAATGCCATCCCCAGATATGATGTGACCCAAGTGTTGAATCTTCGTTTGGAATAAATCACACTTTGTTGGATTCGCATACAATTGATTCTCCCTCAAACACTATAAAACCCTCTTCAATTTCTCTTCATGTTCTTCCTCTGTGCGAGAATATCAAAATATCATCAAGGAAGATGACCACGAACTTGTCAAGAAAATTTAAGAATATCCCATTCATAAGGCTCATGAACACTGTTGGGGCATTGGTTAGCCCAAAGGGAACTACCAAAAACTCATAGTGGCAATAATGAGTGTGAAAAGTTGTCTTGTGAATATCTACTTCCACAATCCTCAACTGGTGATACCCTGATTTTAGACCAATCCTTGAGAATACCTTAGCTCCCTAAATTTGGTCAAACAAGTCGTCAATCCTAGGCAGAGGATAATAATTCTTTATCGTGAGTTTTTTCAACTACCTGTAATCGATGCAAAGGTGAAGTGACCCATCCTTCTTCTTAAGGAAGGTAACAGGTGCACCCCACAGTGAGACACTTGGGCATATGTGGCCCTTCTCCAAAAGTTCCTCTAACTAAATTTTGAGCTCTTGAAGCTCTTGAGTAGTCATATGTTAAGGAGCCCTAGAGATAGGTTCTGCTCCTGGTACTAGATCTATGTGGAAGTCGATCTCTCGCTTAGGTGGCATTCTAAAAAGCTCTGAGGGAAACACATCAATGAACTCTCGTAAGATAGGATAATCATCTAAGGTGGTTCTAGGTCCTTCTTCTAATCTATCACTAATGAATATGATGAAAAGTTGGCAAAATTTGTGCATGTTATGCTTAAGTTGCTTTGCGGAAATCATTCTCAATGAAACTAGTTTTTGGACCCTTGAAATCTTCACCGGATTACCCACACCGTCAAGGCACTCAATTATTTTGTTTCAGTAATCTAACTTAGCATTATGTGCATTTAGTCAATCCATGCCAAGCACTACATCATATGATCCTAAGGGAAGAACTCGAAGGTCCACTGAAGTAGTAAAAACCCCAAGCTCTAGCTGACAATCCCTTACCAAAGAGTTAACTGACATTTTGGCTCCTATGGCTAATTCTACATCCCAATCCACTTCCTGCCTAGTTTCCACCAACCCACATTGCTTCACTATAGGAGGGGATACGAATGAATCCATAGCCCCAGAATCAAAAAGTATAGATACTAAAACATTGCTAATTTTACCTTGAGTCTTAATGACTGTAGCCTGATGATCTGCTTGGTGATTATCAACCGCTACAAAAACCCTATGGGACTTACCCACATCCCCAACTATAAGCTCAAAATATGCTAGCTGTTGATCTCCTGCTAATGATAAATTATGGGGGAAATCCTAACCAAAGTGTCCTATACCACCACAAGTGTAACAAGGACCTCTAGGTGGTGCCTAAGTCTACTACTAAAAAATTGATCTACTAGAGCTACTTTGACTACCTTTGAAATTCTGTTGTGAATGGTTTGGACCCGCATTTTGTGTCTAAGCTCTCTAGTCCCTACATTGAGGCTAAGACTGCCAAGTCCTAGAAGGTGTTCCATGATTATTCCTAGGTTTCTATCCCTGTTGTTGTTGCTGCTATTATCGAGGGGGTCTAGGTGGTAGTGCATTATTCTTGAACCCACCTCCTTGAGGCACATGTGGTCTAGAAAAATTTTCATTCTGCTAGGGTTGATCATGGTTCCTAAAATGTTCTGTTTCCCTAGTTCCTACAAATAATTTCCTCTGCAATTAAGGCCTTTTCTACAATTTCCTAAATGGTCTTAGGCTCTACCAAGCGTACTGGTCTAGCTATCCCATGGTTAAGTCCTCTAACAAACTGATTCACCACTAATTTTTCCTCCTGAATATAGTCTACATACGGAAGCAATTCTAGAACTTATTCTCATATTATGCTACTGTGAGTCCTCTTTGCTGAAGGTCATGGAACGCATCTATCTTTTTCTACCTAAAGTGCCCAGAGATATATATTTTCCTAAAATTTTCCACAAAGGTTTCCCAAGTCAAAGTGTCAACTACTATATGGCTCTTCCTCTCCTCCTGACGCCACCAAGTGGCTACAGCTCCTCTAGATAAATGAATAGCCAACCTTGCCTTGAGATTTCTTTTGTAGAATTTGATTTTGAAGCAACCCTCAAGGTTTAGTAGCCAAGACTTTGCATCTATGCCCTCGAAAGTACCAAAAAATTATGGGGGCTAAAGGCAAAGGAATTCCCTTATCTATCTATCTATGTCAAAAGGTGCCCTAGGTGCCCCAAAGTTCTCTAGCTAACTGTTATGAGGAGGCACATGGTGCCCTAATTCTCCTACCCCTCCCTCATGATGTTCTTCTGTATTATGAGTAGGACTCCTACTACGCTCACGGTGAGCTGAAGCATGCTCCTCAGAATGAGGATGAGACTGACCCCCAGGCAATGGTGGAGGTAGAGGTGGTAGCCTAGTCTGTACTACATCCACCAACTATTGTAACACTTGTAAAATCTAAGGGCCCTGATCTCCTAGCACATCCTGATGAATGGATTCTGACTAAGCATATGAATGGGTGTGTCTATGTCTAGGAGACATCCTAATAAATAAAACAAAATTTTTAGTCTCATAATGTTTAAATTCCCAGAGTTCCCAAAGTGTGGAAACCTAGCTCTGATACCAAATGTCATGCCTGTATCAAGCCCACCTGTATGTCATCCACACAAGTGGTCAAAAAGGTGGAATATTTTTATTTTTTGAAAGGATAAATGAACAATTGAGTAATTTGCAATGACAGTTTACCTAAAGTTTGATCTTGAGTAACAATCACGCACAACTTAGATGACAAGTTCTCTAGTTGCAAGTAACCTAATAACCAATTATCTAGTTTAGAACATTAGGATAGTCTAATAGTTTCACTAAGCATAGTTTTCTAAAATATTTTATTTAATGACATCCACATTACCATCTAGGAGAATTATTCCACCATTCTAAATATTCGACAATATTATTAAAGTACTAATATAAATTAGAGTCATTGAATTATTCCTCCTTTGAACATATAGAGATCTGTATAATTTAATAGGTCAACAAACATATAAATTAAATACAAGTACTAATGTATAATTTCTAATTTAAATAATTCGTTAAATCTAATAATAAAATCACTAATTTTCAATTAAACAAACAATTCCATAAATCAACATCTTTCAAATCTTCCAAATTAAAATAAGGCCAATAAACAAAATATTCCTCCTTTATGAACTCAATAAAACAAATGCTTTCTTTATAATTAAATAGAAATAAGCTAATGGATTTTCTTTTAAAACAATAAAACAATATTGCTTTTCTTATTTGATTTCCTTCTAAAACTAAATTCTTTTTCCAATTTGAAACAATAAAATAAAATATCTTTTACATAATCTACATAAAATTGTTTTTCTATAGTTAAAAGAAATAAAACAAAACAATTTAAATTATATTTTAAATTACTAACTTATTCGCTTCCCTTATATATATATATATATATATATATATATATATATATATATATATATATATATATATAATACATTACAGTGACAGGTATTCGTAACTAGTAGCGAAGGGTTTTTAAAACATAGGGATAAATGTTCAGCGACATAGATATCAACATTTTTTTGAAAGACTATTGAAAGCAGATATGGAGGGAACGCTACCCCCCCATTGGGGAGGCGTGGCCTTTAAGGCCAGTGGCCCTCCCCTTTGGGGGGGCACCATGGGGAGCCCATGACTCCCCACAAGTTGCAGACCTGTGGGGAGGTCGTGGCCTTCCCACGATCCCCATGTCTACTCACTTATAAAATTCAACGCTACAGTTTATTCTTTTTTTGGTTCTGCTATTTCATTTTAAATACTACTGTTCGTATTACCTATAATCCTTGCAACTATTATCACAGTTAAGTTTGGTTCGTAAACCTTTTTGTTGTTATGCACATCAACGTGTTAATATACGCTAAATAATAATATGTATATATATATATGAGAACACATGCACACACACATATATATAGATATACATACAAAAACATACACTTAGATTTTCATAGTTTCATAGAATAACTAGAAAAATAATTTCTAAAATATAAAGAATTTTCAATCTACATGCACAATTGGAAAAATACATATACAACAAGATATTCTTTTCTAGTTTTACAAAAAATATACAACAAACCCATTTATATTCCCTTCATCAAAGATTTATAACACTAGTATTAACTCATCCATATTACAATGGGTCTTTTGACTTGACATTCATAACTATCATAGGTTTATACAACTTCAACATGAATTCTTTGAACAACTAACAAATGAAATTCTAACAAGAATCTTTCAAGATGGCATTTTTTCCAAGCTTACAAAAACAAATATTTTCCTTTTCTTGGAAACCCATAAAGACTTCTTCCAACTTTCAACTTTGACAAGAACCTTTCTTTAATCTGCACACATAGCCAAATAGATGGCCAATTCCTACTCTCCTCCCTCCTGTAGAGATTGCTTTACAAATCCCACCCCCAAGCAGGACACTCCAAAAATCGGGAGAATACACATGCAATGTCAAAAGAAATACACCACCAAAAAGAGACAAATATCACAGAATATGATATCCCATGGGTTTGACTCACAAACAGAGGATCTTAACTAGATCCAAATCAAGGGGAGAGAGGGGATAATCCTCCCTCTTGGGGAACATGTAATAAAACCTTCATATAAACAAACTTCACAATAATACCATCTCCATCAATATCCCAACACAAAACCCCAATCACCATATATCTCCACAACTCCATACACATCACAGTAACAAAACCCATATGACCATACATCACCACATCTCCACAACCCTTCAATCATAGCATCCATCAACACATCAATTATACCACATACTATAAGAACCAAATTTTCCCCAAGAGAGGCTCTACACCTCTCTCTCCCCAATACTTGGGAAGCTCCCATCAATAGGAGAGCCACTCCCATACAACCCAAAAACCAAAAATGACATAACAAAAAAAAAAGACAAAAACACTCATGAAACCAAAAGTTTATGCAAGCATCCAAATTTTTAGTTTTCATAACTGCAAGTAGAACCGAGACCCTACTTCAGTTCCCAAAGTTAGGGTGAGCCCAACAAACCATAAAATAAATCCCAATCCTTGCTCACCGATCCTTCAAAATTTCTAGCCAAAACAAAATCCTCTTGATTTTCATAAAATTTTACTTACAAATTTTCTAATTTCATGCCCTGAATAATTGTCTCTGAAAACCCCCAATTTTTTTCATAAATAAAAATAATTAAATTCAAAAAGAAAGAAAAAAATACAAAAAAGAAAGCAACTTTCTTTCTTTTTTCCCCAAAAAGACTCCTTTTTCCAAAATAAAATAAATAAATAAAATCCTTTTATAAAAGAAAATATTAAATAAAACACTTATCCTCATCCCACTAATAAATCAATAAATTAATTCCCGTTAATGGGATTGGGGGCATTGATGCCTGTTAGAAGAGACAACAAATGAAATGGTTGCCACCTTCAAAAGGCTGGGTGAAGATGAACTTTGACGATGCTTCTAAAGGGAATCCTAGGGTTTCCGATATATGTTCTTGGTAAGGAACCATAAAGGCATAATCCTAGTGAAGGCAACCAAAAAAGTCCCAGATGGAACCAACACTGAGGCTGAATTTTTGGCTCTCACCTTGGGCCTTAAATTATGCAATTCTCTCAAAGTGAAGAAGGTGGAAGTGGAGGGGGACTCCCTTGTAGTGATAAATTAAACAACCTTTTAAATTAGAAATGCTAGAGGGGTTCGAAGGGGTGATGATAAATCATGTGCTAAGAGAAGGCAATCAGGAGGCCGATGAACTGGCCAATGCAACAATCAATGCATAGCAAGGTGAATTGTGGGAAGTAACGTATAATGAACATGACGGATAGCTAGACTGACATCCAGTCCTCTCCAAGCACTCAGGTGATAAGGATGAAGCCTGCGGACCAAGTTCTTAGGTGGCTTGTTGGGCTCTAGGAATGGACAGATTATCATTTGGAGTTTGTGTTTCTAGATAGTTGGATCATCTAGCATAGACACCTCGATCAAATTGACATGCAAGAAGAGGTAGATGTCATTTATGGGAAGCATTATAGAGAAACAACTTAGGCAAGTCTTTAAGCCTAAGAGTGGCATCGTGTTGTTCATGATTGAGTGGGTGCTGGCGAAAGATATATGGTGGCAAAACATAGATACAGGGTCAATCATGATCTGGCCTCGATGTTCTTAGCCATGCTCCTAGATGTAGATGAGGATAAGGCAGCCATCAAAACCCTAATGGAATCCTATGTTGAAAAGGAATTTCATGACGGATGTATGGAAGTTGTGAATCTGACGAGGCCGGAGGAATTCCAAAAAATAAATTCGGCAGGTGATGCAGTGTTATGGCTGCCCTTTGTGGAGGAGGTTGGGGTTGAGCTGATAGTTGGGAGGAGGAGGTGAGTAGAAAAGGGAATATCCTTCCTGAAGAAATTGGCAGGGCTTGTGGTAGAGGACGCGTGATTGTTGGAGGTTCTGGAGACTTATTACGCAGAGGATACAAATGCTTGATAGGTGTTGTAGGTGTAGGGATGTAGACAAGAGTATATAGTTTTTTGTTTTGTTTTATAGTATAGTTGCTTTTAAATATTGTTTTATAGTATAGATGTAGAGGGGTAGAGTGATCCCTGTGAATAGGGAATTTTGTTGTTTCACCCTATGAACTGAGAGGGGTTTCTCTGTATGTTCTGCTGAAACTATGTTAATTTTTTGTTAAATATTTAATACAAAAACAATTTACCAAGCAAAAACAATTCAATAAATTAATAAAAACAATTTTAACTTTCATCAAAATAAAATAAAATTTAATTAAAACTTTTAAAATGAAATAACTAACCTAAAATAAAATAATCAAATTACACAACACTTTTAGCCTTAACCCCTTCCACGGGTTAGGCTAGGCTAACTAGTATGAAATGGCAGATTCTTGGAGTCTCCAAACCACTTAAGGATCTTGGCCACCCACTTGCACACTTAAATTTTGAACATCAATATGTCAAGATAATATAGCCGAAGCAACTTAAATGCATAGAAAAATCAATTAAATAATCCAATTTCATTCATGATCACATAATTCAAATAGTTTGAAATAATTTATTTAATGACTAACATATAAGCATCTAATTCATTTAATACTTTATTTTCCCACATTAATATTAATCTAAAATCATCTACTCAAACTAATTAAATCATATAGTCTAACACATAAATCCATAAAGTTTAATTATAATATAGTGTCCAAAAGTATCATCTAGCATAATGTCTAAGGCAATAAACATAAATGTCCACACACATAAGTATATCAATCCAAACTAACATAGTCAAGTAGTCCAACTAAAGCATAAAAAAAATATGGGCCTCACCTTAGGATCGAGTTAAGCATATGTTGTGGATCCGCAAGGCATGTTCCTCTTCCTAGTGTTGCATGGAGTTCATTTTTAGGCCTGCTCTCTACTTGTTTCATGATGTTTGATATTTGGTTGACTTATAATTGTAATGTTCTTTTTGTTCTTGTTGTCCTTGGTCAACATGCAATGTAATCAATGTAATATCATGTATATATTGTAAACCTAGTTGATCTAGGTGAGGTATGATTGCAATGTGAATATAAGAAGTAGAATGTAGATGTGCAATGCACTATGATGTGTGACTGAAGGAGAAAGAGCAGAAGTGATAGATCCTATCTGGATTCATCTTAAAGATATTTTTGTGACAGAAGGGAAGTAAAGAGTGTGCCTAACTGATTCAATCATCAAAGAGAAATGAAAAAGTAGAAGTGCAATCATGAAAAGGAGTGAGCTTCATTGTTAATTTTTAGATAGTAGAAGGACTGTCATGCAGTAGTTTTTTCTTAGTTTGTTCTCAGTTTAGGGAGTAGTTGCTTCCTTGGGTTGTATCCCTAAAACAAAGTCTATAGGGAGTTTTAGCTTCCTTGGGAGTGACCCTAAAACCTTTCTTCAGGGAATAGTAGCTTCCTTGGGTTGTAGCCCTAAAACAAAGTTGTAATTTTTGAGCTTCATATATTGTGAGTTAATCCTCATCGTGGTTTTTCCCCTTTTAGGGTTTTCCACATATATCTAGTGTTATGTGTTGTTTTGCATTGTGTTGATCTTTTATGTTTTTTTTAATTTTGTAAAGGTTGGGTTTTAATCTTCTCTAAAGGATTTAAGATTTGTTTGGATACTAATTCACCCCCCCTCTCAGTATCCGAGTGTGTTCAACATATGCCACTAATGGTGATCCTCCTTTTAAGGAGATGGACTCACTATATGGACGTGGTTTTCATATCCTATCTAGTGTTGGTTATAAAGGAAATGGATGTGGTAAGAAAGAGTAGGGTATCAAGATCCCTTTAAGACCCAATCCACATGGTTCTTCATCAGGTCTGGGATACCATCCTCGTCGATGCTCTGCTTCTTCTTATTGGGATTACTTAGATGTGAATATACTTTTTGCTCCCTAGATTCTACTTCTTTTCCATTAATCTTTCCTGAACTTATTGATCATACTTTCGACTCTTCTGAATTCCTAGTTCTTAATTCTTTCTCTAATGATGAAGCACTTGTTGAATTCTTAGGGGTTTATGAGCATATTCCTCTATATCATCACGATCATGGATTTTCATTTTGTTTAAATATGCAAGCGTATTTTGGGGCATCCGTGAATTTGTTTCATGACATTGTTTCATCCCCTAACAACTCTCAAGTCTCCCCTTCATCTGATACTAAGGACCATAGTACTCTCCTTGTTGGAGATACTATTCCTCTCTCAATGGATCCTAAACTTAAAGATAGGATTATACAAACTGGACAATGCTTGTCTTCTAAAGAGTGACAATTGCATTTTGATCTTCTTCATGAATATAGTGAGTTATTTGCATGGACATATGTTCATATGCCTAGTATAGACCCAAATATCATGGTCTATAACATAGTGTTGTATCCTGATGCTCAACCTGTAAAACAAAAAATTTGGAAAATAAATCCTAAGGTTTCTTTAATGGTCAAGGATGAGATTGAAAAGCTCTTAGAAGTTGGCTTCATCCACCTAATTGACTATTCATCATGGATATATAACAAATGATTGTTGCTAAACCTAATAACCATGTTCACATTTGTATCAATTTTCACGATCTCAATAAAGCATCCTTAAAGAACGACTTTCCTCTACCTAATATTGACATGATATTTGATTCTACAGTAGGTCATGCTTTACTTTCTTTCAATAATGGATTCTTGGGTTATAATCAGATTCTAATTAACCCTAAAGACCAACTCGAAACTATTTTTACTATTTTTATGTGGTCATGTTGTTTGGTCTTTAAAATGTTGGGGCAACTTATCAACGTGAAATGACCCTTATTTTTCATGATTTTATCTATAAGATTATGGAAGATTATGTTGATGATATCTTGGCCAAATCATTATTGCACCAAGATCATGTGCATATTCTCTATCGTATCTTTGAACATATGTGCTTCTTTAACATGCGAATAAACCCTCACAAGTGTGTTTTTAGAGTTGACTCCAGAAAATTTTTAGGATTTATAGTCTATAAATGTGGTATTGAGGTCGACACTAAAAAGATCGATGCTATTGTTAACATGCCACCTCCAAAAATGTTTCTCAGTTTCATAGTCTGCAAGGTAAGATTCAGGCTATATGCCATTTTATTTCCCAACTTGCCAACCACACCCTTCCATTCACAGATATTCTTAAAAAGAATGTTCATTTTGACTGGAATAAAGATTGCTAAAAAGTATTTAAGGATCTAAAGACTTATTTAGCCAATCCTCCAATCCTTATGCCAGCCATCTCTGGATATCCTTTCCTCTTATATACATTTGCTTCATCACATGCTTTAGTAGCCTTATTAGCTCAACATGATGGTGAGGGTAGGGAATGAGTTGTTTATTACACCAGCCGAACTCTACTCGATTATGAAACTAGATACACAATTTTAGAAAAGCAATGTCTTGCTCTTGTCATTGCAACAAGTAAGCTTCGACATTACCTTCTCCATGCTAAGACACATGTAATCATAAAATTTGACCCTCTAAAACATTTATTTTCAAAAACATACCTCTCAGGAAGACTTGCTAAATGGGTTATGTTGCTAACATAATTTGACCTTAAATTCGTCTCTTAGAAGGTGATAAATGGACAAGTTGCAGCCGACCATTTGGCTAAGGTCCCTTCTCCTTTTTCTATTTCTAAGGACTCATTCCCCAATGATCATATTCTTTTTGTATAAAATGATCAAACATGGGATTTGTTCTTCAATGGATCTAGATGTCGAACTGGCTCTAGGGCGAGTGTCATTTTGATACCTCCTGGTAAGTCGATTCCTCTTTCCTTTTGTTTGAACTTGCTTTGTACTAATAATATCACTAAATACAAATCCCTTATTGCTGGCTTGCATGTCGCGATATCTCTAAGTATTAAACATATATTAGAATTCATGGTGATTCTCAGTTAAATATAAAACAAGTCACGGGCTCTTACTAAGCTAAATATGATAAATTATCTCAATACCATGACTTGGCTTTGATACTTCTTGATCAATGTTTTTGTTTCTCCATCGACAATATTCCTTGTAAAGACAATTGTCATGGTGATGCAATGGAAAGTGCTACCTCTCTTGTCCCTTGTGACGATTATGCCAATAACTATCAATTCACAATTTAAAATCTTGCTTCACCTGGTATTGGTGATTGTACTTCAATAAATTATCTTTTCTATTATAATTTATAGTCTCATAGGAATGGTATTCCCATTTATACACCTATCTAAGTGATAATACATTTCCCCCTAGTTCTTCGAAGAGTGATCGAACTCGCATTCACAAGCTCACTGTGCATTACATCATTCTCTCTAATGTTCTTTATCGTCGATCCTATAATGGTCTTATTTTACATTGCTTATCTAAACCTGAAATTCCCATTGCTCTTGAAGAGGCCAATTCTGGTGCCTATGGAGGTCATTTTGGTGGACGTGCTCTAGTTCAAAAACTACACAAAATGGGTTACCACTAGACAAGTATAGAATAAGATTCCTTTTCTTTTGTTAAGAAGTACCCTCAATGTCAGCAGCATAACAACCTTATATACGAGCTCTTGCGCAAGATTTTCATGCCTAGGTATCACCTTGGACATTTTCTATTTGAGGCTTAGATATCATTAGAAAGATTTCTCCACCTTCTTCTTGACATCATATATTCATCATTACAGCAACTGATTATTTCACAAAATGGGTCGAAGTTATTCCATTCCAATCCACAACTACTGAAGTTATTTGTCACTTTCTCTTAGACAACAGTATATCTCATTTTGGACTTCCTTCCACCTTTGTTTCTAATAATGGTACATCATTTAAGAACAAGGATGTGTAGCATTTTATGAAAAATTTTAACATTCAACATTGCTTTTCTATGTATGCCATACTATCCATAGTACAATGGCCAAGCAAAAGCATCAAATAAAACCATTGAGAAAATTCTTTGTAAAATAGCTAATAAACATGGTAAGGATTGACACACTCAACTTTGATATTTACATTATGGACCTATCGCATGAGTATTCGTATGGCCACTAGAACAACTTTGTACAATCTCATCTATATGGTGTCGATGCTATTATGCCACTCGAATTGGAAATTCTCTTGTTGAGAATTCCCCCCAAGGCCTTATTGATGACAATACTTATCATGTTCAACATCTTTTACAACTTGAGATGCTTGACAAATAGCACCTTCACACTCTACATCATCTTCAAGATTACCAAAAGACATTAAATTGTGCCTATAATCAATGTATTATTCACAGATCCTTCAAGGTGAGTGATGTAGTACTATATGAAAACTAGAGGAATGTCAATCCTCCCATTGGTGCCAAAGGTCAATTCAGTTTGAACTGGTTAAGACCTTACATCGTCACCACCATCTATGGGTCTAGCGCATATGATCTCTCTATGATAGAATGTAAGCCTCTTAAAGAGCCCATAAATGCTATGCATTTGTGTCGTTATTATGCCTAGTTTCTTTCTTTAATGTGACATTCGTGCAAATAAGTTCTAAGTTTATTCATAACTTTCCTTATGTCATTTGATTATGAACACATTTTCTTTTCTTGTGTTATGATCTCTTTTTAAATTGTGTATTTTGTTAAAAATGTAATCTTTTTTCTTTTAAAAACAACAATGTGTTATCTTTGTTTAGTATTTTTAATACTTTATATGGTAGTTACAAACTTGTTTTTTGTTCTCAACACATTACATGTTGTCTTGAATGTTAGTTGTAATTTTCATTGAACAATAAATGGAAATTAGCTCATTCTTTAAATTAGAGGAAAGGTGGGAAATTAATTAAATAAATAGGATTTATTTAATTAATTGGAAAGTTGGATAAGTGGAATTAGGAGCGGGATTAGGACAAAATGCTACATGATGTCTCTAATAATGTATTTGACTAGGTGTTGCAAGACATGGACAAATTTGGGTGTCTACATTTTGCCCCTCTTTGAGATGATGTTCGAGATGATCAGATTTATGTCGAGTAACATCATTTCAAAGAAGCTAAGGTATGGATAGAGGAAAATTGATGGGATGATGGAAATATAGGATGATGATGCCCCCTCGAGAGGATAGGTGGGTTGGAGAAACATGGGTAGACTCTCAAAATGAAAGGGATTGGTTAAGGAAGATAGTTAATGGAATGGATAGAAGAAGATGCGTTATGCTGCAATGAAGGTGAGCAACCATGAAGTTTGAAATAGCACTAGATGTTATGCACCAATGTATAAGGACCAAGGTGATGATGTGTCTTGTGCACCAGCATAATACAACATTGTCTAACGTATGAGGAAGAAAACTTAGAGCATTAATGTCCTAATGCACAAAAGGTATGATATGACCTTAGATGCAAAGGATAATGCAAAAAGTTATTCCAGCATACACAAGATATGAATATTAGCTAGCAATGATATGGATGTGATATAAATGCAAGATAAAAAGATAACACACACAAGAAAGAAAGAAAGCATGCAGAAATGATTCAAAAACAAACAAGGTATTGCCCATGTCAAGTTGTAAACCAATGATTGATTGATTGATGATGATAGTGGTGTCATAGTAGGGAACAATATATCCCTAGATCAACACAAGGATTATGATAGTGTTATCATTGCTGGGAACGATATATCCCTAGATCAACACAAGGATGTGGGAATGATATATCCCATTGATGATGATGATGATTGATTTATTGATTTGGTTTACAACAAGATTAGGATCAAGACCAAGGATATGATTGGATAATTTGGCAAGATCTATTAACTTGATTGGTATGGATAAAGGATTGACTTGCATTTGGATTATTATTTGGATTGACTTGATGATTTGATTATGATGATTGGATTGATTTGATGAATTGATTTTGATGGACTTGACTTGATGATTGGATTGATTTGCTTTGATTTTGATGATGATGGATTGATGTAAATTGATTGATATGATTAATTTGATTTTGATTGAATTGATTTGATGGATTGACTTTACTGCTTGGATTTTTATTGGATATTTGATTTTTTTTGTATTTTTGAAAGGGTATTTGATTTATTTATTTATTTTTGCATGTTTTGATTTTTTTTGGATTTTTGACATCTTTTGATTTTTTTTTGGATTTTTAGGAATATTTGATTTTTTGTGTTTTTGAAATGTTTTGATTTTTTGGATTTTTGAATATTTTGGGATGGCATTGGATGAAAATTTTGGGTAGCCTTAGTGCTAAATACCAATGATAAGGGGAAAACCAAGTCTAGGTGTAAGGAGGGAGGTTGGAAGGGATGAATGGATAAAAGGGTGGTCAATAGGATGGAAGACTCATGATAGAGGGATGGGTAGAAGGATAGGCAATAATAGATGAAATGGATGTATGACTAAGAGAGCAAGGATGTGATCTTCAAAGACTATGTCACATGAGAATAACATGCCCCATTCTAGGTATATTACTTAGGATTTTCATGATAGCCTATGACAAGAAGACGATGGGATTGTTTGGAAAGGATGAGGTATACCAAGAGATATAAAAAGCATATTTCAACATTTTACCCCTATGTCTTCATCAAGATCAAAAGGAGGAAGGGAGGATGAATGGACTCAATATGATAGGTATATGGGTGGAATGGATAAGGATGGTAGGATGGTATGGTAATTGTATGATGGGATAGATAGGAAGGCAATGATAGGTTGGGTATGATAGTTTGTATGAGACAACATGCCCCCAAGTGTAAGTGACATAGAAGATCAACCTACACATGACGCCTATTTGCTAGGTTTTCATCATGGTACTTATCCAAGGTGCCACCAAGGGTGGTTTTCACCATTGGATGAAGGAATTTCTCTTAACTGTTTTGAAATTTTTATTTTTTTTTTCTATTTTTTTTTCTTTTCTTTTTTTTCAATTTTTTTTTTGAAATACTTGGATGGGATTTGTGGATATGGATGAGAGGGACTCAAACGTCTAGTTCCATAAAAGGTGATAGTCCCATTAGAGATGTATTTCATCACATGGACCATATCAAATGTCATTATGCTCATAGATGTCGGTAAGGGATTGCATGAAAGGGTGATGGAGTAAGTAGATAGTGGATTTTGATGTGGATTAGGAATGGAAGGATAGTGGATTATGGATGGTTTATGCAAGGATGGATGGGATAGTGGATTATGATGTGGATTATGGAGGGAAGGGTAGTGGATTTTGATGTGGATTATCAGTGGAAGGATAATGGATTTTGATGTGGATTATGGATGGAAGGATAATGCAAAAGTATGGACCATAGGAAAGTGATTGGGGAGATATGTAGGATAGTGGATGAAGGATGGGGAGATAGAAGTATGTGAGAATGGAGTAATGACCAACGGTTCCACACACCGAGATAAACATTGAAGATTTTGATGGGGAGGTGGTTTAGGAAGCAATGGCAATGTTTGCTTAGCAGATGGGTGACGTAGTAACTTAGGTACCCACATAGACTTAGTATTTTAATTATTTTTGTTTTGTTTGTGGGATTTTTGGAATTTTTTTAATGGAATGGGAATTTTGGATGGACGAGGATGGTTGGGATTTTTGAGATGTGGATGCTCCATTTGACTTTCTTGATTTTTGCTTAGGGACCCAAACCATTTTGTTTTTGTACTTTTCTTGTGAAGGTTTGGGCTTAGGTAGCCTTTTAGATGTATTTTTCTTTGACTTTTTGCATTGATGTCCCAAGGCATGAGGATCCTTAGGATTTTTGGGTTTATAGGTAGAGACATCCAAATTTTTACTTTTGAATCCCATGGGTTTGGTGGAATGAGTGGAAGCATCATGTTTAGACAATGTATGCATTTGTTGGTCATGATTAGGATTTTTAGGGGACTTATGGATAAGTGGATAATTAGGCATTGGTAGAAGTGGAGGCAAAGTGGATGGAGGGATAGTAGGAGTTGGAAGGAGTGGAGGTAAAGTTGATGGAGGGAAATTAAGAGTTGGAAGTAATGGAGGTAAATTGGATGGTGGAAGGTGTATGGTCACATGCTTTTGACATTTGTAGGATGGTGGAGGTAGAATGGCTACATATGTTTTGGGTATATGATGTGGTTTGTGATGGAAAGTGGTGGACTTAGGATGCATGGAGGAATTACCAACATCTTTAGATTGTTTACCATGGGGGTGTGTATCCAAGGCCATATGAGTGTGGAGGGACCTTGACATGGATTGGCTCCAAAATACCCATTTCATGAAGGCCTAAGCCTTTACCTTGGTAGTTCATGTTTTGGAGTATGCAATGGACTGTGCTTTGGGAACTAGACTTGAACTTATTATTGGATGGAGAAGGTGAGGTAGTAGAAAATGGTTGTTGTTCCCCTAATAAAGAACATTCATGGATGAGGGTGGTAAGACTAATAGATCCAAGCTATGTTTTCTTGGGAGCCAAGTATCTCATCAAGGGAAGTAGATGTTGTGGAATTATGAATAGGGCTAGATGGAGGATGGATTGGAGCAATTTGGATATCTTGCTCATTGATAGGTATAGGATTATGGATAAGATCAAGGTGCTCATGTATAGCTTCTTCATCATAGATATCATCTTGATAATAGAAAATATATATGTTATGGATAGGTTGGATTTGGATTGTTTTCTCATGGATAGGTACAGGATCAATTTGCTCATGGATAGCTTCTTCATAGGTATTATCTTGATCAGAAAGAAGGTATAGGTTGTGGATGGGCTGAATGGAAGGGATTTGACCTTGATTAGAATAATGGCTTGATGTTTCCACATGCTTTAGATTAGACTCTTGACATAGCTCTTGACTTTCTTGAATGGAAGTGGAAGTAGGAGACTCTTGGATTGGCTTGATAAGCTCTTGACAATCACCAACATGAGGGTACAATGGCTTTTGACTTGGACTCATGGTGGGAGACCCTTCAATAGACTTGAGGGTTTGTGGACTACATGAAGGGGTTGTAGGATTGGACATGGCATTTGGAAGTTCTTTGATAGGCTCAAGGATAGGTGTTTGGTGACATGGAGATGGTTGATCCCTTGCTAATAGCCAATGGATCACATCATTCATAAGTGTATGGGTGGATGGACAATATAATGGATTGATAATAATGGTAGATGGTGTTGTAGGCTTAGGATTAGGATTTGGTGGATGGATAATAGGGGAGGAAGGTGTTGTAGGCTTAGGATTAGGATTTTGTGGAGGGATAATAGGGATGGAAGGTGTTGTAGGCTTAGGATTAGGATTTTGATTGGATGGATTAGGACTTGAATTGGATGAAGGGATAGTAGGATTGGGTGGATTAGGACTTGGACTAGATGGTTTTATCAAGGGTAGCTCAAGTAATTGTGCTTAGACTAATTATTGTAGGGTTTTCTCCCAATAATCCTTTTGTGGAAGATTGGAGGAACATTGGGGTGACGGTAATAAAGGGCTTGATGGTTTAGAAGGTTGAGGGACTAATGGACTATGATAGGGACTAGATAGTGGTGTTGGTATAGGACTAGTAAGCTTGTGGATTAGCATTTAAGTGGATAGTGATGGAGGGTACTCATAGGATACATAATCTAGATTGGAATATCCCTTGTCAAAGGTAGCATGAGGACTTAAGGATGTTTGTTCTTGTTGCACAGGGTAACTTAGGCTTGAATGTTCTTATTGTGAAGGCACTTGATGAATTTGGTGTTGAAATTAGGGTAGACAACTGAGAGGGGGGGTGAATCAGTTGTCACAAAACTTTTATCCTTTGCTGTAACTTAAACTTCTTTACCACTTATTAACAGATGAATGATATAACCATGTAAAGTATGAATCAACAACACATGAGCAGAAACAAAAATAACACACATAACACTAGGATTTTTATGTGGAAACTTGGTTAAGGGAAAAACCACAGTGGGGGTTAACCCACAAGAATTTATACTCTATTAAAAGTATTACAAAAATGGGGAAGGCACTTGCCTTCAAGGTTCACTGTCTAGAGCTCACTACTCAAACAGGCTCACTACCTACATGAATATTTATAAGTTTATCACAAAAAGATTGAACTAGAAAAAAACATCTTCTTCATGCCAAGGTTAGTTCCATTGATGCGCACAACACTTCTGCTTTGCCCCCAAAAACTTATTCTCTATCTCCTCATCCTTTACTACTTTTCTTTTTCTACTCTTCTTCTTCCTTGCTATGCCTTCCTTTCTTAGGATCTTATCATTATGCACAAGGATGCCTTTCCACAACTCAACCACACATATTTATATGCTTCATCAACCTTGGAATAAACATCAAGGTCAGCACTACAGCCATCTGACTTAATCCAAATCACTATGTTGTCAGCCAAACATAGCTAGGACCCAAATCTACCTTGAACAACATGCCATACTTCATAGAAACTCTCTTAGATCATCCGCAACATGTACAAAGCATTCGGTCAGCCAAGACTGGAAAGAACGGCAACATCTAAGGACAAATCCTCAACCATGAGCTCAATCCTCAATGCGGACCACCAATAGAATAGAAACTCAATTTAGAGACCACCACAAGCACAATGAAATCAACAGGAACAACTGCACCACCTCAGATCACTAGAAACACTTGCACCTTCATCCGGGAACTCAAGAACACCAACTGTTATGACTGTCACACTAGAAAGATCACTTGCAGACCTCCAAACCATGAGCCACTTGAGTTGGGGACACACACCAACATCCCAAACACACCTTTATATCTGCAGATCATAATATTCTAATACGGATCAATCCTAACTAGATTTATGTCACTTTGTCACCTATGAACAACTGCAAAAACCCGGTTCTACTTAGATCACCATAACTTTGCCAATTATCCATGCAGACCTCTCAAATCTTGGCTGGAGCAACTTCAGACAATTCTCTACAAACCCTTTAATTTGTAGAATCCAATCTTCATCCTACTGGGAATGCGGAGCAATCTACTTCATTGAACTATACTGTCTTCACTGTCTTTGACAGAGAGATATGTAACTCACTTATTTCTTTCGGAGGGGCTAATTTTCTCAATATCCTCGACATACAAGTCTTCTAGAATGGGATACAGTTGACACCAATGACAACAAGGATATGTTTATATAAATGACAACACCGATTAGGCACATATTTGCAACAATCTCCCCCTTTGTCGTTGATGGCAACATATGATGTGAAAAATTGTTTCAACCATGAAGACAAGAACTTCTCCCCCTTTCTCTTAGCACATCTGCAACCATTTTCTTTA
Organism: Cunninghamia lanceolata; assembly: GCA_027924645.1. NCBI lineage: Eukaryota > Viridiplantae > Streptophyta > Pinopsida > Cupressales > Cupressaceae > Cunninghamia > Cunninghamia lanceolata. The sequence goes on from BSBN01000904.1 coordinate 11,956,569, forward strand.
CTGCTCCCTCTTTCAACAGCAACTACTCACTTCTAATTTTTTCACATGACTTCTCTCCCCCTTTGACATCAATGGAAAAGGGCACATATTTGCATTCATCTCTCACCCCTTTTGTTTCTTAGACAAACTCAAATTGAACTTAGAACATACTGACTACTCCCTCTAAGTAGTATTCCCTTAACACCAATCTGGACCACAAGACATGACTGTGAGTTCCACCAGACTAATGCACATTAGTGCACCTTAGTTCTGAATAGGAGGGGTAATGACCCCTAGCTTCCGTCTGAGATACTCAAAAGTATCCTTAAGTAGAGGCTTAGTAAAGATATCCGCAATCTGATCTTTTGATGAAACAAACTCCAATCTGAATTCATTCTCATTTACCTTCTCCCTCAAAAAGTGAAACTTATTGGATATGTGCTTTGTCTTTGAATGCAACACTGGATTATTTGAAACATTTATTGCACTTGAGTTATCACAAAATATTGTAACAGGTTCTTCAAACAAAACTCTGACATCCTTCAACATTTGCTTCATCCACAAAACTTGAGTATAATTACTTGCTGCTGCTATGTACTCTACCTCTGCAGTAGACAGAGATATTTCCTCCTACTTTTTACTCAACCAAGAAACCAATCTCTTTCCTAAGAAAAATGCACCTCCACTAGTACTCTTCCTGTTGTCCACATCTCCTACCCAATCAGCATCTGTATATGCATGAAGAGTGAAATCACCATTCTTAGGATACCATAAGCCATAGTCAGATGTTCCCTTTAGATATCTAAAAATTCTTTTGACTGCTACAACATGAGATTCTCTAGGATCAGTTTGAAATCTAGCAACAAGGCCAACTGCATTCATAATATGAGGTCTGGTATGAGTCAGATAAAGTAGTCCTCCAATCATTGATCTATACCTTTTCTAATCTTCCTTAGGGGAATCATCATCTTTACTCAACTTGCATCTGGTTACCATAGGAGTACTCACTAGTTTCGAATCCTCCATTCCAATCTTTTTCAACAACTCTTTCACATACTTAGACTGAGATATGAAGATGCCTTTTTCTAACTGAATGATTTACAGACCTAAGAAGAAGTTCATTTCACCAAGCATGGACATCTCAAATTCACTTTGCATCTGATCAGCAAAATTTTTACACATACTCTCATTTCCACCAAAGATGATATCATCAACAAATACCTCAACAATCAAGATGTGTTCATGATCAATTTAAAATAAATATTACTATCAGCTCAGTGCCTTTGCTAAAGCCTAACTTTAGCAGATACTTACCTAATCTTGCATACCAAGCTCTTGGGGCTTGTTTAAGTCCATACAATGCTTTCTTCAATTTATAGACCTTATCTTCCTGATCAAACAATAGGAATCCTTCCAATTGCTCAATGTAGACCTCTTCTTCCAATTCTCCATTCAGGAATGCTAACTTGACATCCATCTGGTAAACTTTGAAATCTTTGTAAGTAGCAAAGGCAAGAAATAATCTAACTGCTTCAATTCTTGCCACTGGAGCAAAAGTTTCTTCAAAATCAATTCCCTCTACCTGAGAGTAACCTTTGCACACCAATCTTACTTTGTTTCTCACAACTTCACCATCTTCATTCAATTTATTCCAGAATACCCATTTAGTTCCAATTACATTTTTGTTTTTAGGTCTAGGAACAAGATCCCAAGTAAGATTCTTTTCAATTTGCATTAATTCTTCTTCCATTGCTTTTACCCGACTTTCATCATTACAAGCTTCATTCACTAATTTTGGTTCAATCTTTGAAATCAGACAATACTCCTCTTATTCTTCAGCAATTCTTCTTCCAGTTTGAACACCTTTATTTTTATCTCCTATGATTTGATTTTCAAAATGATTCAATCTTACATACCTAGGAGTTTCAAGATTTTCTTCAACTTTTGATTCTTGACTTGTTCCTCAATATTTGCATTAACTTCTTGAGTTACTAGATTCTCTGGAGGACTTTCATTTTGATCATCTTATTCATATCCACAAAATCTTGAAGGTCTCTCCTTGCTTTCATCAACCTTGACATTAGTACTTTCAACAATCTTTTTCAATCTCTTGTTAAAGCACCAGTATGCCTTACTTTGATTAGAATAACCCAGAAATATTCCTTCATCACATCTTGCATCAAACTTGCCTAGATCTTCATCTATTTTGATATAGCATTTACTACCAAAAACTCTAAAATATTTCACAAAAGGAGCATTACCAAACCATAGTTCATAAGGTGTTTTACTAGAATTACCTTTGATCTGCACCTGGTTAAGAGTGTAGACAGTAGTACTCATAGCCTCTCTCCAATAGACATGTGGAATATTTCCTTCCATCATCATGGTTCTAGCAACCTCTTGAATAGTCTGGTTCTTCCTTTCCACAACTCCAATCTACTGAGGTGTTCTAGAAGCAGACAACTGTGTTCTTATTCCATGCTTTTCACAAAATGCATTAAACTCACCAGGAGTAAATTCTCCACCTCTGTCAGATCTTAGACACTTTATCTTCACACCAATCTCATTCTCCACCCTACCCTTAAACACTTTGAATTTTTCAAGAGCCTCTGATTTCTCTCTCAAGAAAGTGACCCACATCATCTGGGAGTGATCATCAATTAGCAACATAAAGTATCTATCTCCTTGCAAACTCCTAACCCTGGCAGGACCACACAAATCAGTGTGCACAAGTTCCAACAATCTACTTGAAGATTATTCTTTATTCTTGAATGTAGTTCTTCTTTGTTTGCCCAATGGACATTCCTTACACATGGTATTAGTAGGATTTACAAGGTTTGGAAGATCTCTCACAGCCTGAGTAGTACTTATCTTGACAACGTTGTCAAAGTTTACACGACACATTCTCCTATGTCATAGCCAACTCTGGTCAATCTGAACAATCAAACAACTTTTACCAGTACCACTTAACTGAAATATGTTATCTCTAGTCTGTGTACCAGATGCAATCTCAATTTCGGAGCTTTCCAAAATTCTGCATTTTCCATCTTTGAATTGGAGATCATATCCCTTGTCAACCAACTGACCAACACTGAGAAGATTATGCTTCAACCCTTCTGCATACAAAACATCATTAGTGTTGTTCTTACCATCAAGAGAGATAGATCCTCTGCCATGGATTCTACCAGCTGAATTATCTCTGAACTTCACAATTCCACCTTCATACCTTTCCATACTTACAAACTTTTTCTTATCACCTGTCATATGATGAGAGCATCCACTGTCAATTACCCATTCATCCTTTTCTTCAACCTGAGCAACCAAGGCTCTTTCCACATTCACACAACTAGCAAATACAATTGGCAATGGATCTTCTTCTTTGATTGCAATGAACACCCATTCATTTCCTGAGGTACTTCCCTTGTTAGATTCATCATCAGTGACTCCTTCTTCAGCAGTTTCTTGGACATAGTAGCATTTCTTTTGAACCTAGGTCTGTTAGGGTTTGGCTTTGAAACGCTCTCCAGACATCTTCAAGCAAAATGACCAATCTTATTGCAAGCAAAACATTTGAAGGACAATTTTCCTTCATACTTACCAGATCTTCTTGGTAATCTTTTAGAAAACAAGGCTTTAAGTTCTTCAAACTCTAATTCATCTTCTTCAAGTTCCTTTCTTTCCTTCTCAAATCTAGTTAGTCTTCTTAAAGAGATTTCACCTGGATCAAATCTTTGCTTTCCATAAACACTGGCCTTAAATGCAGATTTAGATTTAGGAAGAGAATCACCAAACTCACTCATTTTAAATGTTGAGAGCTTGCCAACCAACTAATCTCTTGTAATAGTTGTCACAGTCATGATCTCCTCAATAGTAGCAAGTCTATGCTTGTATGAAGTAGTTAAGGATCTAAGCACTTTGCCAACAATCTTTGATTCTTCCAGTGTTCCACTAGCACACCTGATACTATACACAAGTTTATTCACCTTCTACATGTAGGAAGTAATGTTTTTATCTTCATTCATCCTCAAATTTTCATATCTGCCCTTCAGGCTCTACAACTTAGCACATTTGACATATTCACCACCTTCATATAGAGTTTCTAGCTTCTTCTAAATTTGATGAGTAGTTTTCAATTACAGGACATTTGTCATTTCTGTATTAGTTAGGGCACTAAACAATGCTTCTTTAGCCTGAATGTTGTTTTTAGCATCTTTGAGTTCATCTGGAGTTAAAGGACCTTTCTACAGAGGCTCATACTCATCCTTAGTTATCAACCAATAAGCATCATCCATGCATTGCAAATGGCACTCCATGTGACTCTTCCAAAGAGAGTAATTTATTCCATCAAATCTCAGACTGTCCTTTTTGTAAGTCGACATCCTAGATCTCCTTAGGCGGTCAAGCTTCTTTTAGAGGAACCGACTTTGATACCAATTGTTGAAATTAGGGCAAACAACTGAGAGGGGGGGTGAATTAGTTGTCACAAAACTTTTATCCTTTGCTGTAACTTAAACTTCTTTACCACTTATTAACAGATGAATGATATAACCATGTAAAGCATGAATCAACAACACATGAGCAGAAACAAAATTAACACACATAACACCAAGATTTTTACATGGAAACTCGGTTAAGGGAAAAACCGTGGTGGGGGTTAACCCACAAGAATTTATACTCTGTTAAAAGTATTACAAAAATGGGGAAGACACTTTCCTTTAGGGCGCACTGCCTAGAGCTCACTGCTCAAAGAGGCTCACTGCCTACAAGAATATTTATAAGTTTATCATAGAAAGATTGAACTGGAAAACAACATCTTCTTCATGCCAAGGTCAGTTCCATTGATGCACACAACACTTCTGCTCTTCCCCCAAACACTTATTCTCTATCTCCTCATCCTTTACTACTTTTCTTTTTCTTCTCTTCTTCTTCTCTACTCTGCCTTCCTTTCTTAGGATCTTATCATTTTTGCACAAGGATGCCTTTCCACAACTCAACCACACATATTTATATGCTTCATCAACCTTGGAATAAACATCAAGGTCAGCACTACAACTATCTAACTTAATGCAAATCACTATGTTGTAGGCCAAACATAATTGGGACCCAAATCTACCTCGAACAACACACCATACTTCATAGAACCTCTCTTAGATCATCCACAACATGCACAAAGCATTTGGTTGGCCAAGACTGGAAAGAAAAACAACACCCAAGGACAAATCTTCAACCATGAGCTCAATCCTCAATGCGGACCACCAACACAATAGGAACTTGATTCAAAGACCACCACAAGCACAATGAAATCAACAGGAATGACTGCACCACCTCAGATCGCCAGAAACACTTGCACCTTCATCTAGGAACTCAAGAACACCAACTACTATGACTGTCATACTAGAAAGATTTCTTATGGACCTCCAAACCATGAACCACTTGAGTTGGGGACACACACCAACATCTCAAACACACATCTAGGATCTACAGATCATAATATTCCAATGCAGATCAATCCAGACCAGATTTCTGTCACTTTGTCACCTCTGAACAACTACAAAACCCAGTGCTACTCAGATGGCCATAACTTCGCTAATACTCCATGTGGACCTCTCAAATCTTAACTGGAACAACTTCAGACAATCCTCTACAAACCCTTTAATCCACAGACTCTAATCTTCATCCTACTAGGAATGCAAAGCAATCTACTTCACTGAACTATACTGTCTTCACTATCTTTGACAGACAGATGTAACTCACTTTTTTCTTCTGGAGGGGCTAATTTTCTCAATATCCTCAACATACAAGTCTTCTAGAATGGGATATAGTTGACACCAATGACATCAAGGATATGTTAACATCAATAATAACACCGATTAGGCACATATTTGCAACATTTGGTAGTTAGGTGAAATGGTGGGATATGTAGATAAAAGATATAGGGGTATGGATTGATATGGATGTTAGTTGATATTGGAAGAAGTGGGATATGGTGATGTAGAATTGACATGATATGTGGATGAATTGGGTTGGTATGAAGTTGAGGGCATTTGATCTTGTTGCGAAGGTGGACTTGGGCTCACATGTTCTTGTTGTGAAGTGAATTGACATGTTGATGTGGCATTGACATGGAAAGATGTGGGATAAGTTGATGTGGCATTGACTTGATGTGTGGATGAATTGGGTTTTGGACTTGTCTCATCCTCATATCTAAAGAGATAGTCTCCTCGAAGTTTGAATTTGGGCTTAGGAGGAGAGGCTCCTTGTAGTATAAGCTTTGGATTTGAGTTGTCCTCATCATTGGGATTAGGAGGAGGGGCACCTTTAATTATGATCTTGGGCTTTGGTTTGTATTTAGGATTTGGATTAGGAGGAGGGCCACCTCTAAGTATAATTTTGGGCTTTGGTTTGTCCTCATGATTTGGATTAGGAGAAGGGGCACCTTCAATTATGATCTTGGGTCTTGCATTGTCTTCTTGATTTGGATTAGGAGGAGGGCCACCTTTAATTATTAGTTTGGGCTTGTGATTAGGATTAGGCTTGATAAGGATTAGGACCATTTTGACAAGTGCTTGACTAGGATGAGAATGATGATGTGGAGTGATTGGGATAATGATTTGAATTGATTAGGATGAAATTGATTGGATATGTGAGATGATTACGATAGAGGTTGAAAGATGAAGATATGATTAGAATGTGATTAGGGTATGAGTAGGATGAAATGATTGGACTAGAATGAAGATGATGATGTGGTGTGATTGGGATAATAATTTGAATTGATTAGGATAAAATTGTTTGGATTATGAGTGAAGATTATTATGTGTAATGATTAGAATAATTAAGATAATGTGATTAGGATGACCAAGGTGATGGTGATTAGATGAAAGAGGTGATTAGTATGTTGAGGAATGACAAGATTAGATGACTAGGATTGATTAGGATGAAATTGATTAGACTAGAATGATGATGATGATGTGTAATGATTAGGATATGATTAAGATAATGTGATTAGGATGACCAAGGTGATGGTGATTAGATGAAAGAGGTGATTAGGATGTTAAGGAATGACAAGATTAGATGACTAGGATTTATCAAATGCAAATGCAAACCGATCTCCATGATAGATTTGATTTATCTCCATTGTTCTTCTCAACCTCGCATAGGTATGCAAGATTTCAAAGGATGATTGTGGGAGGAATGTTGGGTGCTCACTATTTCAACAACATAACAATGGCATAGGATGAATAATGTAAATGCTCTAATGGCATTTCAACAGCATAAAGGTACTCAAAAACTAGATGTGATACCAATGGCTTGTGAGAGGGTTAATTTATAGGAAAGCGTTGATTTGAATGAGGGGTTGTGATTGAAAGTTTAAATGACCGATGTGGATGACTAATATTGAATAGGTTTTCCCACTCCATGAGAAGTTGTAGTAATGTGACAAGTGTGCGAAGGAGACTTAATTTAAATAAAAGATTATTTAAATTAGTTGTACATGTGAAGGATACTAAATGAAAGTTGTACTACCACACATTACTCAATTGAGAGGTGGACAAGTGTTGGAATGTGGTGAAAGGTGAGGATAAATTCAAATATTTTATTTGAATGAGTTGGAAAATGGGAGAGGGCTTATTTAAATAAATATTTTATTTATTTAAATTAGAGGAAAAGTGGGAAATTAATTAAATAAATAGGATTTATTTAATTAATTGAAAAGTTGGATAAGTGGAATTAGGAGTGGGATTAGGAGAAAAATGCTACATGTTGTCTCTAATAATGTATTTGACTAGGAGTTGCAAGACATGGACAAATTTGGGTGTGTATATATAAAGTAAAGAGAGATGAGTGCATGTATGTATAACAGGATGAAAACCCTCTTCCATGACAACATTCAAGGACAAGATTGAGCTAAATCACAACCAAGGAGAAGGTGGACTCAGCTACAGATCTTGTGCTCTTGATTTGCTATGGAAAGATGAGATTTAAATAATCCTTTTATCAAGCCCTGGGTTAAGTATGAAGACCCTAGATTTGAAAAGATTTGATTATAATAGAAGATATACAGTAGATATCTAATAACCAATTACATAAGAATGATCAGAGGGATGATAAAATCTATTTCCCGAAAGCAAAGATGTCGGAGGACAAATTTGGCAACTAAAATAGTCCAATAAAACCACTGTTATCCAAATGAAGGAATTTGCTGAAGGTGCAAACTGGAAAGTTGCTCCAGAGGATGTCATGATGCTAGATCTCAATCCTGTAAGCCTAAAGGATGAATTCAGAAACTACCCAAGTCTTTTTAGAGGGATATTCTAGAATTGTTTTTGAATTCTAAAACTCTATTTCCTGCACTGCTTCCCTATAGCTCCACTTTTCCTAAAACTTATACCTATAACCTGCAAACAAGATGACAAGAGAGGGGTTTGGGTGTTGTGGTGTTTATGGATTTTCCTCAATCAAATACCGGGTTAAAAGCTTTCCCAACACTATTGTTAGAGAGAGAGTGTGCCCTTACAAAGCAGAGGCTAAAGATAATCCAAATGATGAAATGATGAAAATAGCAATGATGTTACCTCAGAGGTGAAGCCCTTGGGAGGATGAAATCTCTTCAACTCACAAGAAGATGGATGATGAATCCATATATACAACAAGCACACAAATACAAACACAAATCTGCAACAAATACACAATGAATGCCTTAAATGCTCTTTGCTCCTGTTGGAATTAGACTGGACAACTGAGAGGGAGGTGAATCCATTGTCACACAAAATAAACTTTTTCTGCTTTTAACCTTCTTTGTTAACTTACTATCACATTAATGATGTAAACATTAAAGCATGGATCAACAACATATGAGCAGAAACATAAGCAACACACTTGACACCAAGATTTTGACGTGAAAACCTAGTTAAGGGAAAAACCACGGTGGGGGTTAACCCACAAAGATTTGTACCCTGTTAAAAGTACTTTAGAAAAATAGAAGGCACATGCCTTCGAGCGCACTACCCAGAGCTCACTACTCAAAAGAGAGGCTCACTACCTATAGAATTTATTTTAGTATAGAAGGAATTTACTGAGAAATAGCAGCTACTTCATGCCTGGTTCAATTTCATTGAATGTTCACAAAACTTCTGCTATGCCCCAAATATTTCTTCTCTAACTCTTCATCAAAATAGCTCTTGTTCTTCTACTTCTCCTCTACTTTGCCCTTCCTTTTGATCCTTTCTTCAAATTATACTATTTTCACACAAGGAAAATTTTCCACAACTCATCAACAAGTATTTATACACTTCATCAACCTTGGAATGAACATCAAGGTCGGCACTACAAACATCTGACTTAATGCAAATCACTAAGCTATTAGCCAAACATAATTGAGACTCAAATATTCCTTGATCAACATGTCACACTTCATAGAATTGCTCTTAGATCATCCGCAACATGCTTGAATCATTCGGTCGGCCAAGACTGGGAAGAACAGCAACACCAAGAAGGAAATCTTCATTGACAAGCTCAAACTTCAATGCAGACCTCCAACATAGTAGTCACACAATCTAGAGACTTCCGTAAGCACATTGAATTCAACAAAAACATCTGCACTCCTCTAAATCATCAGAATCACTTGCATCTTCCTCCAAAACCTCAAGAACACTATCCGCCATGACTGTCACTTTAGAAAGAATTCTTGCCGACCTCCAAACCATGAACCACTTGAATGGATGATACACATTAACTTCCTAAATATGCCTCCAGATCTATAGATCATCATTTGACATATTTGGAACAATCCATACTTTTTTCCTGTCACTCTGTCTCTTCCGAATACTGCAAAACTAGTTCTACTCATATGGCCATAGCTTCTTCAAATCTTCATGCGAACCCTTCAAAGCTTAACTGAAGCTTCTTTAGCTAATCCTGTACTCAGCCATATGGTCTGCATACATTGATCCTCATCAATTTTCTCAATATCCTCAACAAACCAGTCTTCTACACAGGCAACAAAATAGAATACAGTTGACACCAATAGCAACAAGGATATGTTGACATCAATGACAACACCGCTTAGGCACATATTTGCAACAATCTCCCCCTTTGTCATTGATGGCAACATATGATGTGAAATTTTGATTTGACCATCAAGACAAGACCTTCTCCCCCTTTCTCTTATCACTTCTACAATCACTTCCTTCATTGCTCCCCCTCTCATCAAAAACTAGTTTTTCACATGAACTTCTCTCCCCCTTTGACATCAATGGAAAAGGGCACATATTCGTAGTCTTTTCTTCTTATTTTTGTTTCAAACTCAAAAATTACATGTAGACTACTCCCCCTAAGTAGTGCATCCTTGACATCAATTTGGATCACAAGATGTGACTGTGAATTCTATTGGACTGATGCACTCTAGTGCATCTTAATTTTGATCAAGAGGGGTAATAACCCCCAACTTCTCTCTAAGATACTCAAAAGTATCCTAGGGTAGAGGCTTGGTGAAAATATCTGCAATCTAATCCTTTGAAGATACAAACTCTAACTTGACTTCATTCTCATTTACCTTCTCTCTCAAGAAATGAAACTTGATGGATATGTGCTTTGTCTTTAAATGCAACAGTGGATTCTTTGAGATGCTTATTGTACTTGAATTATCATAGAAGATTGTGACTGGCTCCTGAAACACAATTCTGATGTCCTTCAACATTTGCTTCATCCACAGAACTTGAGTGCAATTGTTTGCTGCTGCTATAGACTCTACCTCTGTTATAGATAGGGATATTGCTTCCTACTTTTTGCTTAGCCAAGAAACCAATCTACTTCCCAAGAAGAATACACCACCACTAGTACTTTTCCTATCATCCACATCTCCTACCCAAACAGCATCTGTATATGCATGAAGAGTAAAGTCATTGTCTTTTGGATACCACAATCCATAATCAAGTGTTCCTTTGAGATATCTGAAGATTTGTTTGACCGCTACAACATGGGATTCTTTAGGATCAGCTTGGAATCTAGTAACAAGCCCTACTACATTCATGATATCAGGTCTGGTCTGAGTCAGATAGAGCAGTCCTCCAATCATTGATCTATACCTTTTCGAATTTGCCTTAGGGGAGTTATCATCTTTACTCAACTTACATCTAGTTACCATAGGCTTACCTACTGGTTTTGAATCTTCCATTCCAAACTTCTTCAACAATTCTTTCACATACTTAGACGAAGATATAAAGATACATTTATCTAACTGAGTGATTTGCAGACCTAAGAAGAAATTCATCTCACCAAACATGGACATCTCAAATTCACTTTGCATCTAATCGGCAAATGTTTTACACATGGTCTCATTTCCACCAAAAATGATATCATCAACAAATGCATCAACAATTAGAATATTCTCATGATCAATCTTGAAGTAAAGATTACTGTCAGTAGTGCCTTTGTTATATCCTAGCTTTAGCAGATACTTATCTAATCTTGCATACCAGGCTCTTGGGGCTTGTTTGAGTCCATAAAATGCTTTCCTCAATCTACAGACCATGTCTTTCTGATCAGACAATTGAAATCCTTCCGGTTGCTTAATGTAGACTTCTTCTAACTCTCCATTTAGGAATGTTGATTTGACATCCATCTGATAGACTTTGAAATCTTTATAAGAAGCAAAAGTAAGAAATAACCTGATTACTTCTATTCTTGCTGCTGGAGCAAAAGTTTCTTCAAAATCAATCTACTTGAGAATATCCTTTGCATACCAACCTTGCTTTGTTTCTTACAACTTCACCATCTTCATTTAGTTTGTTCCAAAAGACCCATTTAGTTCCAATCACATTTTTGTCCTTAGGTCTAGAAACAAGATCCCAAGTGTGATTCTTTTCAAGTTGCATTAATTATTCTTCCATTGCCTTTACCCAGTTTTCATCTTCGCAGGCTTCACTTACTATTTTTGGTTCAATCTTTGAAATTAGACAAATCTCTTCTTGATCTTCAGCAATTCTTCTCCTAGTTCAGACACCTTTATTTCTATCTCCTATGATTTGATCTTTAGGATGACTCATCCTTACATACCTGGGAGTTTTGGGATTTCCTTGAACTTCTAATTCTTGATCTTGTCCCTCAACTTTTGTACTAACCTCTTGAATTACTGGATTTTTTGGATCAATCTGGATCTGAGTCTGAGTTTGCACTTGCCTTTCTTGACTTGGATTTTCATCTTGATCATCAAAATCATATCTACAAGACCTGGAATGTCCTTCCTTGCTCTCATCAACTCTAACATTAGCATTTTCAACAATCTTTTTCAACCTCTTGTTGAAGCACCGGTATGCTTTCTTTTGAGTAGAGTAACCCAGAAAAATTCCTTCATCACTTCTTGCTTCAAACTTGCCTAGATCCTCATCTCTTTTAATATAGCATTTACTACCAAAAAATCTGTAATATCTCACATTAGGAGGATGACCAAACCAGAGTTCATAAGGAGTCTTACCAGAATTGCCTTTGATCTGCACCCGGTTAAGAGTGTAGACAGCAGTAATCACAGTTTCTCTCCAATAAATTTGTGGAACATTTGTTTCCATCATCATGGTCCTGGCAGCTTCTTGAATGGTCTAGTTCTTTCTTTCTACAACTCCATTTTGCTAAGGAGTCCTAGGAGCAGATAACTGTCTTTTTATTCCATGCCTTTCATAGAATATATCAAACTCACCGAAGGTAAACTCTCCACCTCTATCAGATCTCAGACACTTTATCTTCACACCGATCTCATTTTCCACCATAACTATAAACACTTTGAATTTGTCAAGAGCTTCTAATTTTTCTTTTAAGAAAGTTACCTACATCATCCGGGAGTAATCATCAATCAGCAACATAAAATATCTATCTCCTTGCACACTCCTAATTCTAGCAGGACCACATAGATCAGTATGCACAAGTTCCAATCGCCCACTTGAAAATTGTTCTTTAATTTTGAATGATGTTTTGTTCTGTTTACCCAATTGACATTCTCCACACATGCTATCAAGTTTCACAAGTCTTGGAAGATCTCTCACAGCCTGAGTAGAATGTATCTTGACAATGTTATCAAAATTCACATGACACATTCTCCTATGCCACAACCAACTTTGATCTATCTGAGCAATCAAACAACTTTTACCAAAACTACTTAATTGAAAGATGTTACCTCTTTTTTATGTACCAGATGCAATTTCAGTTCCAGAGCTTTCCAAGATTCTACATTTGCCATCCTCGAATCAGAGATCATAACCCTTGTCATCCAAATGTTCAACACTGAGAAGATTATGCTTCAGCCCTTCCACATATAGAACATCATTGGTGTTTTTCTTACCATCAAAAGAGATGGATCCTCTGCCACAGATTCTACCAGCTGAGTTATCTCCAAATTTTAAAAATCCCACCTTCATATTTTTCAAGGCTTACAAACTTACTTTTATCACCAGTCATATGATGAGAACATCCACTATCAATCACCCATTCATCCTTTTCAACAACCTGAGCAGCCAAGGCACTTTCCATATTTTCACTGCTAGCAGATTCAATAGACATCAGATCTTCTTCTTTGATAGCAATGAACACCCATTCATTTTCAGTGGAACCTCCATGATCAGATTCATCATCTGTGACTCCTTATCTAGCTTCTTGGACATATTAACATTTCTTCTAACCTTTGAATATGTTAGGGTTTGGTTTTGAAAACCTCTCCGGACATCTTGAGGTAAAATGACCAATCTTATTACAAGAAAAACATTTGAGTGGCAACTTTCCTTCATACTTACCAAATCCTCTTGGCATTCTTTTGGCAATAAGAACTTTAATATCTACAGTCTCAATTTCATCATCTTCAAGATCCTTCCTTGCCTTCACAAATCTATTTGATCTTGCTGAAGAGATTTCACCCGGATCATATCTTTGTTTTCCATATACACTGGATTTAAATGCAGATTCAGACTTGGGAAGAGAATCACCAAACTCGCTTAATTCAAAATCTGAAATTTTGCCAACTAGCTGATCTCGTGTAACTTCTGACATAGTCCTGATCTCCTCTATAGCAGAAACCTTATGTTTCTATGAATTAGGTAAAGATCTGAGCACTTTTGCTACAATCTCTAATTCTTCCAGAGTTCCACCAACACACCTGATACCACACACAAGTTCATTTATCTTTTGCATGTAGATTGTGATGTTTTCATCTTCACTCATCCTCAGATTTTCAAATTTTCCTCTAAGACTTTGTAGCTTGGCACATTTGACAAATTCATTGCCTTCATACAGATTCTCCAACTTCTTGTAGATTTCATGAGCAATTTTTAGTCCAAAGACATTTGTCATTTCTGAATTAGTCAGGGCACTCAACAAGGCTTCTTTAGCTTACAGGTTATTTTTCAAAATCTTTGAGTTGATTTGGAGTTGAACGACCTTTCTCTAGAGGTTTATACTCATCATTGGTTATCACCCAATAAGCATTACCCATGCATTGCAAATGGCACTCCATGCGAATCTTCCAAATAGAATAATTTGTTCCATCAAATCTCAGACTATCCTTCTTGTAGGTCAACATCCTTGATCTCCTCAAGCGGTCAAGCTTCTTTTAGAGGATCTGGCTCCGATACCAATTGTTGGAATTAGACCAGACAACTGAGAGGGGGGGTGAATCAGTTGTCACACAAAATAAACTTTTTTCTACTTTTAACCTTCTTTATTAACTTACTATTAGATTAATGATGTAAACATTAAAGCATAGATCAATAACATATGAGCAGAAAGATAAGCAACACACTTGACACCAAGATTTTGACGTGGAAACCCAGTTAAGGGAAAAACCACAGTAGGGGTTAACCCACAAAGATTTGTACCCTATTAAAATTACTTTACAAAAATAGAAGGCACATGCCTTCGAGCACACTACCCAGAGCTCACTACTCAAAAGAGAGGCTCACTTCCCACAGAATTTATTTTAGTATAGAAGGAATTTAATGAGAAATAGCATCTACTTCATGCCTGGTTCAGCTTCATTAAATGTTCACAAAACTTCTGCTCTGCCCCAAATACTTCTTCTCTAAATCTTCATCAAAATAGCTCTTATTCTTCTATTTCTCCTCTACTCTACTCTACCTTTTGATCCTTTCTTTAGATAATACTATTTTCGCAAAAGGATAATTTTCCACAACTCATCAACAAGTATTTATATGCTTCATCAACCTTGGAATGAACATCAAGGTTGGCATTACAAACATCTAACTTAATGTGAATCACTAAGCTATAAGCTAAACATAATTGGGACTCAAATATTCCTTGATTAACACACCATGCTTCATAGAATTGCTCTTAGATCATCTGCAACACGCTTGAATCATCCGGTTGGCCAAGACTGGGAAGAACAGCAACACCAAGAAGGAAATCTTCATTGACAAGCTCAAACTTCAATGCGGACCTCCAACATAGTAATCACATAATCTAGAGACTTCCACAAGCACATTGAATTCAACAAAAACATCTACACTCCTCCAAATCATCAGAATCACTTGCATCTTCCTCTGAAACCTCAAGAACAATGTCTTCCATGACTGTCACTTTAGAAAGATTACTTGCAGACCTCCAAACCACGAACCACTTGAATGGATGATACACACTCACTTCCCAAACATGCCTCCAGATCCACAGATCATCATTTGACATATCTGAAACAATCTGGTCTTATTTCTTATCGTTCTGTCTCTTCTGAATACTGCAAAACTGGTTCTACTCAGATGGCCATAGCTTCTTAAAATCTTCATGTGAACCCTTCAAAGCTTAACTAGAGCTTCTTCAGAGAATCCCCTATTCATCCATATGGTCCACATACATTGACCCTCATTAATTTTCTCAATATCCTCAACAAACCAGTCTTCTACACATGCATCAAAATAGGATATAGTTGACACCAATGGCAACAAGGATATGTTGACATCAATGACAACACCGCTTAGGCACATATTTGGAACAGCTCCAATATCATAAGTTTGTGTTATCCATCTAGGTGTAAAATTAAGTCATAAACTCACTTATATATGCTTTCCTGCTAACATTTTTGAATTTAAATCACAAGAGCTGACAAGGAAAAACATTTTTGAAGGCCCCAAGATGACATACCAGAAGTTAGCCCTGACCAATTAGGAGAGACTTGGGTGTTTGGCACCCAAGTCCAAGGGCCTAAATTAGGTCATGGTTAAGCTAAAGGAGGCCCCAAGGGTCCCAAAATTTCCTGGGTGTTAGGGAATTTCATTTGGGATGATCAATTATAATGTCAAATTAAGTATAAGGAAGCAAATAGGACCTCGGAGCTAAACTATGAGGTAAAAAGTCATGTGGCCACTTTTTACTCCATAACATTTAGCCCCCAATTTAATGTGTGTATGATCTTACAATCCATATATGCATTAAAGTATGGCCAAAGCACATCAAATACACCAAATACAACCTAAGTTTGAAGACTGTCGCTAGCCCCCAAGCATAGGCAAACATAAGAAAACACTTAACAGTCACATAAGACACAATGAATACAGTAAGGAAGCACACAATACACGGGGAATAGAGTGAAGCAAGACATGAGTACAGCCACGCAATACACAAAGAAGACATGAAGAGAAGACTTGATTTAAGCAATTACATATGTATGTGTGTGTATGTATATATATATAATGCTAACTAAAGTAAACAAAACACACATGCATATATATATATATATATATAATGCTAACTAAAGTAAACAAAACACACATGCATGCATATATATATATATATATAATGCTAACTAAAGTAAACAAAACACACATGCAAAGACATGCAAAACACATATAGCATAGGGAGGGACTCATTGCCACATAACTTTAGACTATGCCACAAACACATGAGACATGCAGAGAAGAAACATAAAACATGTGGAAGACACACGGAACACATGAACGCCACATAGTATGCCATAGACACACTTTACATCTTATACACAACAAGCATGACTGATAGGGAGAAGCTCATCACTACTCCACTATCTAAAACATACCAAACACACCTGATTGTTGAGCTATGCTACCACAACTACCAAAGACACCCTTAAGGGCGAATGACTCAAGATCCAACCCCACCTCACAATGAAAACTTTGTATAAAAGGATGTGCACTAGCTCAAGAGATACACCATCTTGCCTCATGGTGAGGGATTTGGATAAAAGGATATGCACTAGCTCAAGAGATATGTCATCCCACCTCACAATGAGGGCTTTCTTTCTTTCTTTAAAAGCATGTGCACTAGCTCAAGAGATACACCATCCTGCCTTGTGGTGAGGGCTTTCAAACATACTTTGTCAATGTCAAAATAATCAAGTTGATACCATTATATATGCCCCCACCTTAAGGTGGGTGATCCCACTTGCCGGTATCAAGCACATTAAGGTAGAGTAAAAACATGCAAGGGAACAAGAGCTTTCACAAAGCCCATGCCCCCAAAGGTGACATGTGATACGATTGTTGAATGTTCCCACAAACACATTGATATGATTAACAATAGATAAGCTTTGGTTAGAAAATATTTCTCCAAGATAACAACCAAATCAATTTTTAGAAGTTATGCATGAAATTATTTATCAAGGACCAAGGCTACACTCACAGGTTCAGAACTGAGTATAGCCATTGGGCTATACTGTAGATATCTCAAAACTGAGTGTAGTGAAAAGGTGAGATACAACACCATCCAAAGTGCATTGAAGTAGATTGAGAGTATTGTAAAATTTTGTTAAAAGGGATTTCACAAAACAAATTACAACATAGAGTGATTCTACTAGTCAAGCATCAGATATATATATCAACTCCATCTTCATATATGGACTAGCTCCATTTTTTCTTTCTTATTGAAGGGACACATGATCCTTTGTTGGCAAGAGACACTATATGGATTCATGTATGTTGTCATTGATGGAAACAAAGGTTATCCCACACATCTGCAAGATATGATGAGTCTCTACCGGAAGTCAGATTGGAGAAGTATTATGATCTGGTAAGCAAGAATAGAGTAGTCAGCAAGGTCCGACAGTCAGGTCTGGATCTCTTAGAGGAAGTATCTCAGTGAAGTGTGGATTTGGGGAAGTCAAGACAAGTACCTTGACTAATAGATTCCAAGGATCTAGCCTCCAGTGATGGAAGGGTGAAAAGATATGAGCACTTGAGTGCTAGGTTCCTGTTTGAGTAGACAGAGGAAGAACTGTACCGATAGAGTGTCAGACCCAAATCTGGAAGAGATATTGCTAATAACTAAGTTTCTTGAGGTATCATTCATGATTGGCCGACATGATTGAAGACTTCCACAAGAATATTATTGATCCGCATTACTTGGTATGCAAGGATTCAGCCGACAAACCAGAGTTTGAGATAATATTGACTATTCCGGATGCCGACTAGAAAAGTGTTGAAATCACTTGTGTGGATATATATACAAGATGGATTTAGATGTGAAGATGTGTATGGTGTGTGTATTGAAGTGCAAATAAAAGAAAAAGAATAATATAAAAGGTAGAAAAATAGGTTCAGAATGTAAGAGGACAGCAGCACTTAAGGAGAGTAAGAATGAAGTGTAGCAGATCAGTCTATTGAGCTTAACCAGAACTGAACTTCAGCATGTGTGGATGCTTCCCATCAGTTCAAGTTTTCTTCTTGTAGACAGTAAGTCTTTTGTAGGCAGTGAGCCTCTTGTGAGCAGTGTGCTCGGGCAGTGAGCCCTAATTGGCAAGTGCCATTTTATATCTTCTATTCTTCTAACAGAGAATAATATCTTGGGTTAATCACCCCATGGTTTTTCCCTTAACAGGGTTTCCACATCAAAATCATTGTGTCATGTGTATTGGTGTTATTTCCATTTCATGATTATGCTTGCTTATTTGATCTGATGTTGCATTAACTATTAATAAAGCACAGAAAGTTGAAATATTAGGATAACTAATTCACCCCCCCTCTCAGTTATCAACAATCCTTATCAGTATTTTTTTTTGGTCATTCGTCAGCTAGTAGAGCTACTGAAGAATATAAACAATAAAAATGAGAAGGGAGACAAGTGCCTTAGGAACACCACATAGGAGGATGCCCCCAAAACACCCTCAACAATGCTATGTCCCCAAGGCACAATACACAACAATAAAATAGAGGAGAGGAAAGGTAGAAGAATGATGAAACAAAGAGAATAATGGTCACAACAAAGGTGGTCCCTTCATATACTTGACGATACAAGAGTATCAAGGGTCATCCAAAGAGACCTAAACATATAACACAACACTGGGGAACACAAAACAATGCTAACAACATATATATAGGAGGAGGCCACATTTGAGAGCAACTGGAGTAGGTGCTACATTGAGTGTGGGTAAAAGAGGGAGAAATACTGACCTGATTCAATGGGATCTTTCTTGGGGGACAATCCATGTCCGTGGTCTCAGGATATATCATATTTTCTGATATTGTATTAATATTAAGAGTAGGATGACGAGAGGCTTTGGTGGGCTTCAGAGAATGGTATCCAATACTAGTCATGTAATTAATTCTAGCAACTTGTAAAGGTACTCTGATTCCTTGTTGTTTTACACCACATCCATTACCTACATAGTCATAGTTTTTATAAAGGATTTTAAATCCTTGACCATAGAGGGAGGTAATCTCTTTATAAGATGGTGTGGCCTTGTGGGTCTCATAATTTGTAGTATAAGTAGGAGTGTTGTCTTCATTTTCTACTAAAGAAACTTTAGATTTTGTAGGTAGTTCCGAGGATTGCTTGGATGAGATCGATGCAACATTTGATGTTTCAACATTATTAAGTTTATATTCCCACATAAAGGTAGGAGTAAAATCTAATCAACCCCAATCATCACCAAATAGTGCATTCAATGTGGAATCTTGCACAGCATTCTCTATGCCAAGAGGTATTAATGAATCAACTTTTAAGTCTTTCAAAGTCATAGGATTCATGACTTGTTTTTGTGTTTCAATTTGTAAACAACTTTCTAGTTTTGGATCGGCTTCAATGCTGTGAAGTTTATTTTCATAAATAAATTTTAATGATCAATGAAGGGAAGATGGAACTGCCTCCATAGTGTGAATCCACAGTCTTCCAAGAATCATATAATATGACAGAGCATCAAGCATGACATGGAAAAGAGTAGACAATGTCACGGGTCTAACCTTTATAGGTATAGTTAGAGTACCTATTATCCTATTTTACCTTCTGGCCAAATAGCCTAAGGATCCATGATCCTAGTGTTCCCACCTTTTGAAATGCAAGATAAAACCATCTAAAATGGCTAAGTCCCCAGAATCCTAAGGCTTCCTTATATTTTCAATGTTTTCAGAGTTTCAGAGTTCAGGCTTCTCCTCTTCATCATGCCATGTCTATCAACCCTGAACTCCACCTTGGTTACTTGTATTTAGCTAAGTCTCTCGAAGCATGGAGGTCCATAATTCTCTCTTCCACGTTCTTCCTTTTGAAAGGTGGAAGGTCAGAGGTCTGCTTGTCGAAGCCTGACAAGTAAAATTCTCCAAGTATGCCGAATGTCAAACTTTAGAGGTTTCTCCTTCCTTCTTCCTTTCCCTTTCAAAAGGTGGAATAAGGAAGGTCTATCAGTCGAAGTCCACCATTTCCAATGTTCCAAGTATGTCAAATGTCAAACTTCAGTGGTTTCCCCTTCCTTCTTCCTTTCCCTTTCGAAAGGTGGAATGAGGAAGTCCTAGCAGCCAAAGTCTGCCATTTCCAATGTTCCAAGTATGTCAGATATTGGACTTCAGAGGTTTCCCCTTCTTCTTCCTTTCCCTTTCGGAAGGTGGAATGAGGAAGGCCTGACAGTCAAAGTCCATCATTTCCAATGTTCCAAGTGTTTCAGGTGTTATATTTTAGGGGTTTATTCTTCCTCCTACTTTTCGACAGGGGAAGGCTAAAGACCCAAGGCTCGATCTTCGTCGTTTCCAATTTTCTAAGTGTTTTAGGTGTTGGACTTCAGGGTTTTCTTCTTCCTCTTCCTTTTTGACAAGTAAAAGGATGGAGGCCCAAGGCCCGAAGTCAACCATTTTCAATGTTATAGGTGTTACAAAGTGCAGATGTTGAGTTTGTTGTCTTTTCCCTTTCCATCTGGTGAAAGGCGGAAGATGGAAGGTCCAAAGCCTGACTTCCACTGACACTTTCAAAATATAGCTAAGTCTTTCAAAAATCAAAGGTTGAGAGTTCTCTCTTCTCTCTTCTTCTTTTTTGAAGGTGACAAGTGGAAGGCTCAAGGCTCGATCTCTGCCAATTTCTTAAATTGTCTAAGTGTTGTGGAGGCAGATGTCGAGCTCTTATTCTTTCCAAACAATGACGTAACACTGAAGGCTCGACCCACAAAACCTAATGATTTCTCTTCTCTTGGACTTTGGAGGCCAGGGCTTCTTTCTTCACCTTTCCAAACCCTGATCCATGGAAGATCGATTAGAGGAAGTTTGATCTGTTAGGGCCCAACCCTTTTTCCTTTTAGGCACATTTTCTACTTTTCCAGACATGATGTGACTAGTCAATGACTCTCTTGGTCACCATTATTATTCCTCCAAATCTTCATTGCTTATAGAAGATGGATTTCTCACCTCCCCATGCCATTGTAGCCTCTCTTGCATTAAATCCTTATACTCATGGCATGGGCGGACACTTCTTTTCAGCAGATTTCATGGGCAGAGCCATGTAGGCATACTCCAAGGACATCAGAATGAAGTTATTGTAGTATGGGAAACATCCTTTGCTTGTTGACTTCTCCTTCCATGTCCATGGTGTTGAAATTAGGGTGGACAACTGAGAGGGGGGTGAATCAGTTGTCACAAAAACTTTTATCCTTTGTTGCAACTTAAACTTCTTTACCACTTATTAATAGATGAATGATATGACCATGAAAGCATGAATCAACAACACATGAGAAGAAGCAAAATCAACACACATAACACCAAGATTTTTATGTGGAAACCTGGTTAAGGGAAAAACCATGGTGGGGGTTAACCCACAAGATTTATTCTCTATTAAAAGAATTGCAAAATGGGAAGGCACTTGCCTTTGAGCACACTACCCAGAGCTCACTATTCAAAAGAGGCTCACTGCCTATAGAAATATTTATAAGTTTACCACAAAAAGATTGAACTGGAAAACAACATCTTCTTCATGCAAAGGTCAACTCCATTTAAGTACAAAATACTTCTACTCTACTCCCAAACACTTCTTCTCTATCTCCTTATCCTCTACTACTCTTCCTCTTCTACTCTTCCTTTTCTCTACTCTTCCTTTCCTCCTTTCTTAGGATCTTGTCATTTTCACACAAGGATAATTTTCCACAACTCAACCACAGATATTTATATACTTCCTCAACCATGGAATAAACATCAAGGTCAGTACTACAACCATCTGACTTAATGTAAATCACTATATTGTCAGCCAAACATAGCTAGGACCCAAATCTTCCTCAAACAACATGCCACACTTCATAAAACCTCTCTTAGATCATCTGCAACATGCACAACGCATCAGGTCAGCCAAGACTAGAAAGAACAGTAACACCCAAGGACAAATCTTTAACCATGAGCTCAATCCTCAATGCATACCACCAACACAATAGGCCCATGATCCAGAGACCACCACAAGCATAATGGAATCAACAAGAACAACGACACCACCTCAAATCATCATAAACACTTGCATCTTCGTCCAAAAACTTAAGAACACCAACTGTCATGACTGTCACACTAGAAAGATTGCTTGCGGACCTCCAAACCATGAACCACTTGACTTGAGGATACACAATGACATCCCAAACACTCCTCTAGATATGTCACCTCTAAATAACTACAAAACTTGGTTCTCCTCAAATGGCCATAACTTCTCCAATTCTCCATGCGGACCTATCAAATCTTGACTAGAGCAACTTCAGACAATCCTCTACAAACCCTTTAATCCATAGACACTAATCTTCATCTTATTGGAAATGCGAAGCAATCTACTTCATTGAACTGCACTATCTTCATTGTCTCTGATAGAGAGATATGTAACTTACTTGTTTCTTTTGGAGAGACTAATTTTCTCAATATCCTCAACATACAAGTCTTCTAAACAATCAATAGAATAAGATATAGTTGACACTAATGAAAACAAGGATATGTTGACATTAATGACAACACCGATTAGGCACATATTTGCAACAATCTCCCCCTTTGTCATTGATGGCAACATATGATGTGAAAAATTATTTCAACCATCAAGACAAGAACTTGTCCCCCTTTCTCTTATCACACCTACAACCATTTTCTTTACTGCTCCCCCTTTCACCATCAACTACTTACTTTCATGTTTTTCACATGACTTCTCTCCCTCTTTGACATCAATGGCAAAGGGCACATATTTGCAATCATCTTTTCCTCTTTTTATTTCTCAAACCAGAATCAACATACTGACTACTCCCCCTGAGTAGTAACTCCTTAACCCTAATCCAGATCATAAGGTATGACTTTGAATTCCACCAGACTAATGCACATTAGTGCACCTTAGTTCTGAACAGGAGGGGTAATAACCCCTAGCATCACTTTGAGATACTCAAAAGTATCCTTAGGTAGAGGCTTAGTGAAGATATCTACAATCTGATTATTTTGATGAAGCAAACTCCAATATGATTTCATTCTCATTTACCTTCTCTCTCAAAAAGTGAAACTTAATGGATATGTGCTTTGTCTTTGAATGCAACACCAGATTATTTAAAATATTTATTGCACTTGAGTTATCACAGAAGATTGTAACAGGTTCTTCAAACACAACTCTAATATCCTTCAACATTTGCTTCATCCACAAAACTTGAGTACAATTACTTGTTGCTGCTATGTACTCTGCCTCTACAGTAGACAAAGATATTGCCTCCTGCTTTTTACTCAGCCAAGAAACCAATCTCTTTCCCAAGAAAATGCACCTCCACTAGTACTCTTCCTATCATCCACATCTCCTGCCCAATCAACATCTGTATATGCATAAAGAGTGAAATCACCACCCTTAGGATACCATAAGCCATAGTCAGATGTTCCCTTCAGATATCTAAAAAAAAAATTGACTGCTACAACATGAGATTTTCTAGGATCAGCTTGAAATCTAGCAACAAGGCCAACTACATTCATAATATCAAGTCTCGTATGAGTTAGATAAAGTAGTCCTCCAATCATTGATCTATACCTTTTCTGATCTACCTTAGGGGAATCATCATCTTTACTCAACTTGCATCTGGTTACCATAAGAGTACTCACTGGTTTTGAATCCTCCATTCCAAACTTTTTCAACAACTCTTTCACATACTTAGACTGAGATATGAAGATGCCTTTTTTCTAACTAAATGATTTGCAGACCTAAGAAGAAATTCATTTCACCAAGCATGGACATCTCAAATTCACTTTGCATGTGATCAGCAAATTTTTTACATATACTCTCATTAACACCAAAGATGATGTCATCAACAAATACCTCAACAATCAAGATGTGTTCATGATCAATTTTGAAATAAAGATTACTATCAGCAGTGCCTTTGTGAAAGCTTAACTTTAGCAGATACTTATCTAATCTTGCATACTAAGCTCTTGGGGCTTGTTTAAGTCCATGCAATGCTTTCTTCAATATTTAGACCTTATCTTCTTGATAAGACAACTTGAATCCTTCCGATTGTCCAATGTAGACTTCTTCTTCCAACTCTTCATTCAGGAATGCTAAATTGACATCCATCTGGTAGACTTTGAAATCTTTGTAAGCAGGAAAGGCAAGAAATAATCTAACTGCTTCAATTCTTGCCACTGGAGCAAAAGTTTCTTCAAAATCAATTCCCTCTACTTGAGAGTAACCTTTGCACACCAATCTTGCTTGGTTTCTCAAAACTTTGGCATCTTCATTCAATTTATTTCGAAAGACCCATTTAGTTCCAATTACATTTTTCTTCAAGTCTAGGAACAAGATCCCAAGTATGATTCTTTTCAATTTGTATTAATTCTTCTTCCATTGCTTTTACCTAACTTTCATCATTAGAAGGTTCATTCACTGATTTTGGTTCAATCTTTGAAATTAGACAATACTCCTTTTGTTCTTTAGCAATTCTTCTTCTAGTTTGAACACCTTTATTTTTATCTCCTATGATTTGATTTTCAAAATGATTCAATCTTGCATACCTGGGAGTTTTGGGATTTTCTTCAACTTCTGATTCTTGAACTTGTTCCTCAACTTGAGTCACTAGATTCTCCAGAGTAAATTAAACTTGCTTTCCTTCATTTGGACTTTCATTTTGATCATCTGACTCATATCCACAAAACCTTGAAGGTCTCTCCTTGCTTTCATCAACCTTGACATTAGCACTTTCAACAATCTTTTTCAATCTCTTGTTAAAGCACTAGTATGCCTTTCTTTGATTAGAATAACCCAGAAATAATCCTTCATCACATCTTGCATCGAACTTGCCTAGATCTTCATCTCTTTTGATATAGATTTTACTACCAAAAACTCTAAAATATTTCATAGAAGGAGCATTACCAAACCACAGTCCATAAGGTGTTTTACCAGAATTACCTTTGATCTGCACCTAGTTAAGAGTGTAGACAACAGTACTTATAGCCTCTCTCCAATAGACATGTGGAACATTTGCTTCCATCATCATGGTTCTTGCAGCCTCTTGAATAGTCCGGTTCTTCCTTTCCACAACTCCATTCTACTAAGGAGTCCTAGGAATAGACAATTGTCTTCTTATTCCATGCTTTTCACAAAATGTATTAAACTCACTGGAGGTAAACTCTCCACCTCTGTCAGATCTCAGACAATTTATCTTCACACCTATCTCATTCTCCATCCTAGCCTTAAACACTTTAAATTTGTCAAGATCCTCTAATTTTTCTCTCAAGAAAGTGACCCACATCATCCGGGAGTGATCATCAATTAGCAACATAAAGTATCTATCTCCTTGCAAACTCCTAACCTTGGCAAGACCACACAAGTTAGTGTGCACAAGTTCCAACAATCCACTTGAAGATTGTTCTTTACTCTTGAATATAGTTCTACTCTATTTGCCCAACTGACATTCCTTACACATGCTATTACCAGTCTTTACAAGCTTTGGAAAATCTCTTAGCCTGAGTAGCACTTATCTTGACAATGTTGTCAAAATTTACATGACACATTCTCCTATGCCATAACCAACTCTGATCAATCTGAGCAATCAAGTAACTTTTACCAGTACCACTTAAATGAAAGATGTTACCTCTAGTCTATGTACCAGATGCAATCTCAGTTCCAGAGCTTTCCAAAATTTTGCATTTACTATCCTTGAATCACAGATCATATCCCTTGTCAACCAACTATCCAACACTAAAAAGATTATGCTTCAGTCCTTCTACATACAAAACATCATTAGTGTTATTCTTACCATCAAGAGAGATGGATCCTCTACCACGGATTCTACTAGCTGAATTGTCTCCAAACTTCACAATTCTACCTTCATACCTTTCCATACCTACAAACTTACTCTTATCACCTATCATATGATGAGAGCATCCATTGTCAATTACCCATTCATCCTTTTCTTCAACCTGAGTAGCCAAGGCCCTTTCCACATTCACACAGCTAGTAGATTCAATAGGCATAGGATATTCTTCTTTGATGGCAATGAACACCCATTCATTTCATAAGGTACTTCCCTTGTCAGATTCATCATTAGTGACTCCTTATTCAGCAGCTTCTTAGACATAGTAGCATTTCTTTTGAACCCTAGGTCTGTTAGGGTTTGGATTTGAAACCCTCTCCGGACATCTTGAGGAAAAATGACCAATCTTATTGCAAGCAAAACATTTGAAAGGAAACTTTCCTTCATATTTACCTGATCCTCTTGGTAGTCTTTGGCAAAAAGAGCTTCAAGTTCTTCAAGCTCTGATTCATCTTCTTCAAGATCCTTCCTTGCCTTTTCAAATCTAGTTAGTCTTCTTGAAGAGCTTTCATGTGGATCAAATCTTTGCTTTCCAAAAACACTGGCCTTAAATGCAGATTCAGATTTAGGAAGGGAATCACCAAACTCACTCATTTCAAATCTTGAGAGCTTGCCAACCAATTGATCTCTTGTAATAGTTGTCACAGTCCTGATCTCCTTAATAACAACAATTATATGCTTGTATGAAGCAGGTAAGGATTGAGCACTTTGCCAACAATCTCTGATTCTTCTAGAATTCCACCAGCACACCTGACACTACACACAAGTTCATTCACCTTCTGCATGTAAGAGGTGATGTTTTCATCTTCACTCATCCTCAAATTTTCATATCTACCCTTCAAGCTCTAAAACTTAGTCCATTTGACATATGCACCACCTTCATATAGAGTTTTCAACTTCTTCTAGATTTCATGAGCAGTTTTCAATTCCAGGACATTTGTCATTTATGTATTAGTCAAGGTACTCAGCAAAGCTTCTTTAGCTCAAATGTTGTTTTCAGCATCTTTGAGTTCATCTGGAGTTGAAGGACCTTTCTCCAGAGGCTTATACTCATCCTTAGTTATCAACCAATAAGCATCACCCATGCATTGCAAATGGCACTCCATGTGACTCTTCTAAAGAGAGTAATTTGTTTGATCAAATCTTGGACTATCCTTCTTGTAAGTCGACATCCTGGATCTCCTCAAGTGGTCAAGCTTCTTTTAGAGGAACCATCTCTGATACCAATTGCTAAAATTAGGGCAGACAACTGAGAGGGGGGTGAATTAGTTGTCACAAAAACTTTTATCCTTTGCTGCAACCTAAACTTCTTTACCACTTATTAACAAATGAATGATATAACCATGAAAGCATGAATCAACAACACATGAGCAGAAATAAAATCAACACACATAACACTAGGGTTTTTACGTGGAAACCCAGTTAAGGGAAAAACCACAGTGGGGGTTAACCCACAAGATTTATTCTCTATTAAAAGAATAGCAAAATAGAAAGGCACTTGCCTTTGGGTGCACTGTCTAGAGCTCACTGCTCAAAAGAGGCTCACTGCTTACAAGAATATTTATAAGTTTATCATAGCAAGATTGAACTCGAAAATAGCATCTTCTTCATGCAAAGGTCAGTTTCATTTAATTGTACAATACTTCTTCTCTACTCCCAAACACTTCTTCGCTATCTCCTTATCCTCTACTACTCTTCCTCTTCTTCTCTTCAAGTTTCTCTACTCTGCCTTTCCTCCTTACTTAGGATCTTGTCATTTTTGCACAAGGATGATTTTCCACAACTCAACCACACATATTTATATACTTCCTCAACCTTGGAATAAACATCAAGGTTAGCACTACAACCATCTAACTTAATGCGAATCACTATACTATCGGCCAAACATATCTGGGACCCAAATCTTCCTCGAACAACATGCCACACTTCATAG
The DNA here is from genome assembly GCA_027924645.1 of Cunninghamia lanceolata. NCBI lineage: Eukaryota > Viridiplantae > Streptophyta > Pinopsida > Cupressales > Cupressaceae > Cunninghamia > Cunninghamia lanceolata. The sequence continues at coordinate 11,984,990 of BSBN01000904.1, forward strand.
AACCTCTCTTAGATCATTTGCAACATGCACAAAGCATCCGGTCGGCCAAGACTAGAAAGAACAACAACACCCAAGGACACATCTTCAACCACAAGCTCAATCCTCAATGCGGACCACCAACATAGTAAGCACACAATCTAGAGACCACCACAAGCACAATGGAATCAACAAGAATAATGGTACCACCTTAGATCATTAGAAACACTTGCATCCTCATCCAGAAACTCAAGAACACCAACTATCATGACTGTCACACTAGAAAGATTGCTTGAAGACCTCCAAACCATGAACCACTTGAGTTGATGATACACATTGACATACCAAACACTCTTCTAGATCCGCAGATCATAATATTTCAATGCAGATCAATCTAGACTAGATTTTTGTCACTTTGTCACCTCTGAACAACTACAAAACCTGGTTCTACTCAGATGGCCATAACTTCTCCAATTCTCCATGTGGCCCTCTCAAATCTTGACTGGAGCAACTTCAGACAATCCTCGACAAACCCTTTAATCCACAGACTCTGATCTTTATCTTACTGGAAATGTAGAGCAATCTACTTCACTGAACTACACTATCTTCACTGTCTCTGACAGAGAGATATGTAACTTACTTGTTTCTTCTAGAGAGACTAATTTTCTCAATATTCTCAACATACAAGTCTTCTAAACAAGCAATAGAATAAGATACAGTTGACACTAATGATAAGAAGGATATGTTGACATCAATGACAACACCAATTAGGCACATATTTGCAACACATGGCTGCTACAGTTATTTGAAAAAGCTATATATGCATGTAAAAAAGATGTAATTCTATTATCTATTCTTCTGGGTTATTATATTGGCCATGATGAGTCTAGTTTATGACTCAATTTTGTTATAATTTATTATCCATTTGCTATAGTTATCTTGGACTTTGGTGCCTAGATCTTGATCTTTTCATGACATTTCCTCAAAACCATAAGATATTGGGCATAGATTATTTCCTATAATCTTTAATGACATTGGCATGCTATATGAACTATCTATGTTAATTTTACATATGGTTAATGAATGTTACTCTAAGATAGTTATAGATATGCAATTATTGTGCATACTAATATTGTTATGCAGATAATTAGCAGCCTATAAAGTCGAGGAAGATTCTGTCAGTTGGTTACTCACCATCAAAGTCAAACAAGGTGGTCATTCAAATGTCAAATGGAGGGAAGATAACCGCCTTGTAACTGGTCTTAATTACTTGTTGAGCAAATATAGGAGTTACTGTTGTACTAGATCTACGTTAAAGCAACCATGCTTGACTAGATTCCATGCATGCATAACCTCCTCTCCACTTACTATGCTTTCCCTAAAGTGGTCTCCTCCTATTCTATTGGAGTTGACTGCCTTGCTAGGTAGTTAGTTTGTAGTATTCTTTCTATAAATAAGACTCAGATGCTCCTTCTGAGGGGTTGATTAATCTAAGGTTGTAATCTCACTATTAAGTTTTTCAGCAATACAGTTATGTTGCTCATTTGTACTTATGTTTTCTAATGAATAAAATAAAGTTATAAGTTCGCATCTCTGAGTTTACATTTGTCTTAAGGGATACTCATCCAAGGGGACCCACTTGGTGAGCATTCCATCCTTTAGTTTAGTTTTCCTTTTCTATTAAGCAGTTGGTTAGAATCTGGCATCAAATGTTCTTGCAACCACTAGAATTCCATTCTGTGTCTGTTCCTACAGCTAAAGTAGACAGAGTATTTTCCTGTTTGTTTACCCAAATTTTCATTTTTTGTCATGCACTTTAGCTTAGTATACTTGTTGGTTGATGTTCAAAATTTATGTTATTTCTTTCCAAGCAATTTACTTTCAACATTATTTCTTTCTTAGCTGTAGAATGAATGTGCTACTTTGGAGTTCCTAGTGCACATATTATGCTGGCCCATTTCAAGTTCACGTCCCTGGGTTGACAAGTTAAATGCATCTTCATAGTGATTAAGATAGCTATTCAGGTTAGATGTCCAATCTCTGAGTCACAGCTTTATGGGCTTAGTTGTTATATCATTGTAGGAGACCAACAGGCTAGATAGTTTGTTATTACAGACCTTGTGATGCACCTACAGAACCAACTGGATTTGATACATTGTGCTTGATTATGAGCCTTTGTTGTCTCTGGTTGATTGTTCACCAATGAATGTAGATGGTTATTTTGTGTTTACTCCTTTGTAACAAGTTATCTTCCTTTTGTAATGGCTATTTGACCTTCATGATCAATCTAATCATTGACATTTTGCCTCTCTTATTCTTTTTCATCTATGTGTATTTGAAGTTTTTAAATCATTCTATGGATAAAATGGTCCCTCAGTTAGTTACAATCTTTTATTTGTGCCTCTATTAAGGCTATAAGTCTGTGTGAGTCTCTGTCAATATTTGAGGTCATTGTTGTGTTATGTTAGTCCCAGCTAACATATTAAATATGGTACATCACCTCTTTTAAATTCCAGTATTCCTCCTTCCCCTTTTCCCCTGGTAAGATTTAGCATTAGAATTAGTTGTCATTCTCTGAGCCTTAAGCTCAGAAAGAGGAATTAGCCTTCTCTAGAGGTCTCGCTCATCTGCAAGGTCCCACACCTTGAGATTAGTCCCATTGTGTCATTGGAATACTTGAATAGGCTTCAAGTAGGGTGCAATTCCATGTGATAATAGTACCCATGGATGGTCTACAAACATTATCAAAGCCACGAATGTTTAAATTATCTTGCTTAATTAACTTTTTATCAATGTTGATTTTGTGTAACAAATCAACACCACAAATATTAAGAGTTGATCCATTATCAATCATAACTCTCTTTACCAACTTCTTGTTTACAATGACAAATATTATAAGAGGATCATATGGTTTCTAAACTTCCATAGATGGTAACTCATGTTTTTGAAACAGAATATATGTTTTTGTCACATGCATACAATCTAACAGGACTACTACATCATTAGGCTTAACAGTCGGTGGTACAATCACCTTTTGTAAAGCTTCTTGGAGCATTCTGTGGTATGTTGGTGATGTTTGTATGAGTTCCCAAAGAGAGATCTTAGCAGGAGTAGCATGAAGTTTCTCAACAAGATCATAATCTTGACCACCTTTATGAGTAAGATGGGGTGGTTGAGGAAGCATAGGTTGAGAAGTAGGTAAAGTGATTGGAATATTTGACTATTTTTTACTTTATTTATTATTTCATGTATTGTATGTGTGAGAAACCACATTGTGATAGGGTTGTTGTGACACATTTTGATATGCTTGACTTCCTTGTGTAATGTTTTTTGCCAAATTGAGAATGTAACCCAGGGGTCTAGGTGGCATTGGAGCACCTTGAATCGTAATCACCTATTTTAAGTGAGGAAGCACATTATGTGCTCCATTCACAATTAGTTTCAAAACACTACTACACTTATCCACTATTCCCTTAGTAGGTTGAATAATTCTATTAGTGATTGTAACGTTGAAAAATGTCCCCTTGAGGGATTTTCCCTCATAAGGTTTAGCTCCGGGGTCTTTAGAGTGCATTTAGGACATTTTAGTTCATATTTTAGCATCCCAATGGAATGAGACCTAAGTCCCATGGCAAATAGGACCTAGGTGGACCCCTTGAGCTGTACCCTGCCTAAAATAGGGGGGAGGACTTGGGCACCAACACCCTAGTCCTACCCTATTTTAAGGTAGCCCCAATTTCTGGGTGCCAGTTTATGACTGTTAGGAGGTTATTTTGCCAACACAGTAAAGTTTTATTTTTAATATCTTGGCGGGAATGCTTGTAGGTGCATATATAAGCAAGCTTAGGCATTCATTTGTAAACTAGATTTCAATTAGATTCCAATTAGCAAGCTATTATGTTCTCAAGGTGATTCAAGGCTTTCTATTGTGTTGCAAGAGCAAACTTATATGTTTTGTGTGTTGATATTTGCATATTTGAGCATCAATTCCTTCATGGCATGAAGAGCATCTTCCTCCATGAAAGCTTCACTAAAAGGTGATATATCATTATGTTTTTATCATTGATTCCTTTGGTTTTTGGCCTCTGCCTGACAAGGGCACGCCCTCTTTATCTAAAAATGATGTTCAGAGACTTAAGTGTCCTTCAGGGCTTGACTGAGGCAAGCCTCTAAACACCACAACCCCCAAACCAAGTCTTGTTATTGCAAGTTACAAGTGTCGCATCTAGAAAAAGTAGAGTTGCAAGAAGGCTGGGAAGACATTAGGGATTCAAGTTCTGAAGGAAAGATGGACAAAGGAGCACTTCTGGGACTAGGGCACTCACTCCAGTGTCCTTCGCAGACACATTCTGCAAAATAGAAGTTACAGGGCTGATCAGTGTTCGAAGGAGGTCTAGATTCCCCAAAAAAGTAGGTACCTTGGACTTGGGTGCCTACTCCAATGTCCTCGACTGTTCTACTTCAGAACCCTGAAAATAGGTGTTCTATAATTCAGTATTTTACTCTTGTCTGTAAGAGCTTTTTCTGTTATTCGTCAATTTGTTGTCGTATTTGCAGAATTAGGGTTTTAATGGTTAATTAGATATAAGAGAAGGAAAAATTGATAATTAATTCCCTAAGCCAAGATTCCCCTCATTTGCAAGTGACCTAGGGTATGATAGTGCTCGCCACTCAACCTTAGATCCTTCAATGTTAGGGTAAAAGGAGGATTTTAACATCTAACCCACAAAAGATCAACAATTCCAATTTTACCCTAAATATTTTGGTGAACCCGTGTATTTGAACTTAAATTACAACTTGCTGAGTATTTGTCTACAGATTTGGTGTGATTTCATTCATTTATTTGGTCATTTAATTTATTACATTGAGAAAATTTCAAGAAAATTTGAAAATTTGGAAAAATACAAAAAAATTGCATTGTTGGGCTTACTAAATTGTGTCAATTCTTCCTAAATTTTCCTAATTCATGATTTTTTCATCAGATATGATATAAACTACATAAAAATATAAAATATCAAAATCTTGCTTTGCATTTTCATCATTTAATTGCTAGGGTTTTATGGAAATTTTGTCAATTTTTAGATAACCTAGTAATTCCAAAATCTAGGGTTCGTAGGCAAAATATTTTATCAGATTTTTCTAATAATTTTAGAGGCTCATTCAAATTTTCATTTGGCTGTAGTCTTGCATTTTAGTGTGAATTTGCATTTAAATTTAAATTATTTGAATTTTTGCATTGAAAATTTCAACAAAAACTAGCAATTTTGGTGCAATTTCATTAAATTTACATGGGAATTTTGCATGATTAAGCTTGAAAATAATTTTCTGATCTGAGAGTATTTAATTTCCATCATAAATCAGACATTAAATCATTCACATAGCATTTTTTTCCAAGATCTCAAACCTAGGGCTTCGAAAATGATAATTTTCACTAAAATTGGCCTTATCGACTCTCCAAATTTGCACCATAGGTGTGTTGTGAAAGATATTTTTGCATTAATTTTCTTTTATCAGGGTAATAATTTTCTTCCCCTCATAAAAAACTTCACAACACCCTTTTAACAGGCTCTTATAGTGAAAAATTGGCGAAAAACTACACATTTTAGCTATTTTGGCCCTAGGGTTTGACCTAGTTTGCACTCCAAGCATGTTGTCATAAATTTTATGGATTGAGGTGACTGATATTTCTGATATTCTTTGCTTTACCTCCTAAAATTACTTACAACACCCCTTTTGCTAGGTCTTGGAGTTGAAAACTTGTGAAAATTTGCATAATTCTCTATATTTTTATTAGGGTTTTACCTTAAGTGGCACTAAAATCAGGTTGTGTTGGGTATTTTTTCATCAAGTGGTTGTTATTTATGATATTATTTTATTTCCATCAACATTTTCCTTACAACACCCTTTGTTATGCCCTTTTTCATTGAATTTTGGTGAAAAAAGTGCTCATTTTGACATATTTTCACTATATTTTGACTTGGCATTATCTTGGATTTGCATCAAGAGTGTGTTGAGAGTGATTAGATTTCTGTTTTGGACTGATATCAGACATATAAGTTTATTTCCTCAATCAAAATCCTTACAACATCCTTTGTGTCATTCATTGACTTTGAAAAAGTATCAAAAATCAAGCATTTTGGTCGTAAATCATATCCTTCTCCTAGGATTTGTTCTCTTAGTTTGCGTAGTGTGTGTTGTATGTTTTTTGTACAAAATTTATGACATGCTGTCCTAAAAACAATATCCCTTTGAGAAGAAGAAAAAGATTAAAGGGATCTAGTGCTCTTGAAGAAGTTGGTACTTTGAACACCTTCTTTATAAAGGGAGATAATCAAATTGGGCAAGATATTATAAATCCTCCAACTTCAATGGAAGAACAAACTTTTCATGATGTTGATAATACTATTGAGGTAATAGGATATGTATTTGATAAGCAAATAGACAAGTTGGATAAAGACCTAATTGAATTTCAATCATTCATGGAAAATGAGAGAATAGCCGAAGAAGTCATTCCTACAATTCGTAATATAAGAGAATTAATAAAAGGACAAGATGGTGGTAATGCATTTTGTGGTCTAGCACATATTGTACAAACCAATATCATTCCAGTGACTGAATGTGCGCAAGTGATAAATAACACTTTATCACCATCTCATACTCAAGTTTCCATACCTATACCAAATACAAGAGTATCTACTTTTACATCAATGATTTTAACAACTAATGCAAATGCTTGTAGTAATGCTACCACTAGTATTGGAGTATCTAATAGCACTAATTACAAAGCTGTGGGATTTGATTATCAAAATTTGGTTCCTAAAGGGATCCCCTCTATGCATAATTGTTCTCAACCACCTATCTATTCCACTCATTTCCAACTACCTATTACATATTCGCAACCATCTTCCACCTATCAGTATGGCCAACCACTGTTAGCATATTCTCAGCCTCTACCTATTGTATCTCAAGCTCAATCACCTCCACACCTTGGTTCTAATTCCTCACAACAAACTGAATCTCCCAATGATGCCATCCTAAACCAACTTTTACAGGGCATGACTGCTTTGCAACAAAAGGTAACAAATTTGATAAATTCTTCGCAACCTATTCTACCAACATATCATGCCCGTAATCCACTATCCTATGCAATCTTGAGAACTCCTATGCTTGAGATGTTTGAGACACCCTGCTTTGAAAAATATGGTGGATAAGGTGATCCCAATATTCATGTGGCAGCATTTACAGCTATGTGTAGTGATTTCTATTTTGAAGAGGATTTGTTGGCAAAACTTTTCCCACAATCTCTCAAAGATACTACTTTAGAATGGTTTTGCTCGTTGCCTCCGAATTCAATATAGTCCTTTTCACAATTGATTGATCAATTTCTACAACATTTTCAATCAAATATAAGACCCCAAGGTCTAAAAGAAAAGTTGACTAAATTCATTGGTCAGTATCAAGGACTCTATGCACAAATTCAGTATCAGATGAAAGATGAGGATGTTCAAAAGATATTCATTACAAATCTGCAACCTAATATTTGTGATAAGATTCTCTTGATGAAGTACAACTCCTTTCAACATTTATGCACCTCTCTTCATGATTATCAACTTTCGTCTAGTTAGTATGAAAACCAAAACTCATCGGCTCAAGTTGGTCAATCCTTGGGTGGAACATCACAAAACAACTTTAGAAGGAACAATAATAAGAGTTTCATCAAGATCAATGGACCAAATACAAATGTGTCTACTATAAATATTCCAAAGAAAGCGTCATATCAACCAAGAAAGTTTACTCTGATATCTGAGTCCTATCATTCTATCATGAATCAAGTTGTGAGTAATAACATTCTGAAACTTCCCCTGATCAAGCCTGTTCATCCTAGTAAATAAGGACCTTACTTCGATGCTAATGCCTTTTGTCACTATCATCAGACACAAGGACATGACACTGAATGATGTATGCATCTTAAACATAAGATATAGGACCTTATTGATTCAAATGTCATCCAGGTATCGGGTGTGAATGATAATGGAAATAAGTCAGTTGCTCCGCCGAATCAAAATTTACAAATCTTCACTAATCCTTTTCCTAAACATTTCAAAAATAATATGGTGGAACAAGATTTAGTGGAAGTAGATGAGGATAATTACTTGGACTATGATAGTATCATGGGTATGATTGAAGTCAACAAGAAATAAATGGATAATCCACCTCGTCCACTAAGAAATAGAATTTATGCTAAGGTTCCTCCTCCATTATCCTTATATGGATCGGGAGATAATCAAAATGTCTTTAAAAAGCAAGAACAAAAACTGATATAGATGAGCAAGATGGTACAGGATGATTCCCGTTACTATCCTAGAAAGATTCAACAATGAAAACTCGCTAAAAAATAGAAAAGAGCAAGATGACAATCAACAAATGGAAATAATAGTGGTTCTCCCCCTCATAAGCAACAAAAAGTCTAATTTAAACAAGGATTTAATGAACAAGCATCATATGATAACAAACAATACTTTCATAAGAACCACTCAAATTTTGCTTTAAACATGATCGAGTAACTATCCAAGAGGTTCGAGAGCTCCAAGATATAAAATGAAGACCCTACAAGTAAGTATCTATAAACTTTTATTTCTATCATAATGTGCTTCCCCCATGATGTGTTATGTGTTGTTTAGGCCTCCTGGAATGACCTTGGATTCTCCCGTAAGGTTTGGGATACTAGGAGACTACCTCTATTGTGACCTTCTATTTGTATCATCATTCTTCTATATTGCCTCTCTCTGATTTCATTGTTGTGTGTTGTGTCTGACGGACATAGCGTCGTGGTTAGTGACTTGGGGGCACCCTCCTATGTGATTGTCCCTAAGACACTTGTTTTCTCCTCTCTTATTTATTGTTTCCCTTCCTCTAGTGTTTCCATCTAGCGGGCGGATGATGACAAACATTTATACTAATGTGGACCTAGTGTCCCTTTCAAGAGCAATCAAAAAATGGACTATAGTTCCTAATATGACGATGGGGTTGTATATTTTATCTGACGCTTGTCTAGTGGAAGCACTCGTGCTTTTCGCGTAGTGAATTTCATGATGTTTATCTCGCATTTACAAACCTTAACAATACTGCTTCTCCATGCACCTTTGTTTGCCTTTGAATCTAGCCTTGGTGGTACTCGATTTGGAGAGCTTCATGATATAGCCCCTGGTTATCCTCAAACTCTGAATTCATTGTATAACCTTGGCTCTTTGTGTGGTTAATCATATGCATTGATGTTGTTGTTTATCATGATCTTGTAGACACTAACATGTTTCTTGTAGGGATATGTTTGTGGGAACATTTGGTGATCGTAAAGAACATGTCACCTCCAAGGGCATAGGCTTTTAAAAATTTGATGTTCCCTTGTGTGTTTACTTCCTACCTTAACATGCTTGATATCGATAACTGATATCAACCACCTTAAGGTGGCGGCATATAAGGTAAGATGTCTATTATAGATGTTAATTGACCTCATATGAAAAGACTTGTGCCCTAGAGTAGTGCATCATGCATCCTGAGCTTGTTTGCAATCAATCAATCAATCATGTAAGCCCTCTGCAGAGGTGGGATATCAAGCATATCCTTTTTCTTAGGCCCTCTACGGAGGTAGGGATGGTGTATTTCTTGGAGTAGATTACATCATCCTGTCATTTTAAAAAATCCTTTATAGAGGCAGAGAGCGGTTCTGTGACTAACTCAACCCTTAAGTGTGTCTTTGGCGATTGTTGTGGTGAAGCCCAATTGTCAGTGTGTGCCTGTAATGTGCCTGAGATGGTGTTGAACCTAGAAATAGGGAACACACCATTGCTTGTCTGCCATGTTTTCTCTGTGTCTTCAAGTGTGTGTGTTTTGGCGTGCTTGTTTTGTATAGTGTGTTTGTTGCCCCATATACAAAGACCAGCGCCTTTGAGTAGTGCTTCATGCATTTTGGGAGGTTTTACATGTATTGTGTGTGTGTTACCCCATATGCAGAGACTAGCACCATCGAGTACTGCTTCCTCCATTTTTGGGAGGTTTGTTTACGTTCCAGTATTTGCATTTGCATTTCATATATATGAGAAAAAGAGAAGAAAAGATATCATTTCTATCTTCCATGCATTAATGTGTCTTCTATGCATTTACTATCTGCTTCGTGTTCTGCATGACTGTTACTGTCTTCTTTGTGTTTTGCATGCCTGTTACTATCTTTTATTTGGTTGGTGTGTGTTCTCCGTGCTTGGTGTGTTTACTGTGTTTGTGACCTTACTTTAATGCATGTTTGGGCCTTGCGTTCATACATACATTAAAGTGGGGGCTAAATATAACATCAGAAAATGTCCCCTTAGGGGCTTTTCCCTCATAAGGTTTACCTCCCGGGTCTTTAGAGTGCATTTAGGACATTTTAGTTCATATTTTAGCATCCCGATGAAATGAGACCTAAGTCCCATGGTAAATAGGACCTAGGTGGACCCCTTGAGTTGTACTCTGCCTAAAATAGGGGGGGAGGACTTGGGTGCCCGTGTCCTAGTCCTGCCCTATTTTAGGGCAGCCCCAATTTTTAGGTGTCAGTTTATGACCGTTAGGAGGTTATTTTGCCAACATGGTAAAGTTAGATTTTTAATATCTTGGCGGGAATGCTTGTAGGTGCATATATAAGCAAGCTTACACATTCATTTGTAAACTGGATTTCAATTAGATTCCAATTAGCAAGGTATTGTGTTCTCAAGGTGATTCAAGGCTTTCTATTGTGTTGCAAGAATAGACATGTATGTTTTGTGTGTTGATATTTGCAGATTTGAGCATCAATTCCTTCATGAAATGAAGAGCATCTTCCTGGATGAAAGCTTCACTACAAGGTGACATATCATTGTGTTTTTATCATTGGTTCCTTTGGTTTTTGACCTCTGCCTCACAAGGGCACACCCTCTTTATCTGACAACGGTATTCAGAGACTTAAGTGTCCTCTAGGGCTTGAGGCAAGCCTCTAAACACCACAACCCCCAAACCAAGTCTTGTGAGTGCAGGTTACAGGTGTCGCATCTAGAAAAAGTGGAGTTATAGGAAGGTTGGGAAGACATCAGGGATTTAGGATCTAAAGGAAAGATGGACAAAGGAGCACTTTCGGGACTAGGGCACTCACTCCAGTGTCCTTCACAGACAAATTCTAGAAAATAGAAGTTATAGGGCTGATCAGTGTCTGAAGGAGGTTTGGATTCCCCAAAAAAGTAGGTACCTTGGACTTGGGTACCCGCTCCAATGTCCCCGACTATTCTGCTTCGGAACCCCAAAAATAGGTATTCTGCAATTTAGTATTTTACTCCCATCTACAAGAGCTTTTTCCGTTATTTGTCAATTTTTTGTCATATTTGCATAATTAGGGTTTTAATGGTTAATTGGACATAAGAGAAGGAAAAATTGATAATTAATTCCCTAATCCAAGCTTCCCCTCATTTGCAAGTGATCTAGGGTATGATAGTGCTTGCCACTCAACCCTAGATCCTTCAATGTTAGGGTGAAAGGAGGATTTTAACATCTAAACCACAAAAGATCAACAAATCCAATTTTATCCTAAACAATGATTATTGAATTAATATTGGTTTTACTTTGTTTAAGCTCAACATCCATCCCTAAAGTATTTAATGTGAGAGACCTTTCTTCATCCACTAATGCTTCATCTTTTGAAAGGAGAGCATTGGAATGAATAGAGGGTAGGGTGATATTAAGGAATTTATCAATGATTTCATCCTCTTGCACCAAAATGTCTTGACAAGTGGGAACAACTTTGGGAGAGATATCCAAATCATAAGGTGAAATAGGTGAAGCTAGGTTACCATTATTACTTGTAGTAGGAGAATTATTACCATCATCTTTGACATGACAATTCATGGAGACAAAATTAGTAAAGTCCTTTAATATTGAAGGATATTCATTTGTAAGAGTTATGAAGTTATTAAAATTAGATACATAATCAAGGATTTCAAATTAAGAGCATTTAAAGATACCCTTATCATACATGGATTGTACATGGGTCAAAACATAAGGATACATATTAATGAATTTATAAAAAGTTTCAAAATCTTTGATATATGCATGCAAGGGTACCAAAGAGGAACAATTAGAAGATGCCATAATGAAATGCCTTGGAACAACAATGTGTAATAAGATCTATTGATTTATCAAAACAACCAATATGAGAGGCTTTTGTACACCACAACAATAGTTTGTGGAAACCAGATTTTTTAAGCTTTTGTAAAGATCAAAAATACACTAGTGTCACTAAAAACCAAGTGAATTTAATGTTTAAAAGTGCTGCACAAAAGGTGATATTGATAATTTTTTGATTTATTGCAAACTATGTGAAAAAAGATGCTTATTCACTTATGTTGAAATACACATTGTGTAATTAAAAATATGCAAATTTTCACACTAAAGTATTAAATGATGCAAGTTTTTCAAATGAGAAATGAAAATATGACGTAAATTAATGGTAGATCTGAATTGAAAGACATTGATGATAGCAACAAAATCTGAATTTAGATTTTGACTACAAACTCTAGCTTTTGGAATTACTAGGTTATATGAAAAAATGCAAAATTTCAAGCAAAACCCTAGCAAATGAGACATGCAAATGAAAGGTATGAGGTCATGGAATGATTAAATGCTGTAAATTATCTCAGATCTGATGTAAAAATCAGAAAATTTAAATGTTCCAATGATATGCAAGGAAAATAATGCAAAACTTTGCTTTTATGCAAGCCTAGAATGCTTTTTTTTCTCAAATGTATGCAAGATGGTGAATATGATATGAATGAATGCAAGGACTAATTACAACACCCAAAAAGATGCAAGTCTAGTAAAAAATGGGTTCACCAAAATGTCATATAGTAAAAGAGAGATGAATTCATGTATGTATAACAAGATCAAAACCCTCTTCCACAATAACATTCAAGGACAAGATTGAGCTAAATAACAACCAAGGAGAAGGTGGACCAAGCTACAAATCTTGTGCTCCTGATTTGCTATGAAAAGATCAGATTTAAACAAGCCTTTTATCAACCCCTAGGTTAAGTATGAAGAAAACCCTAGATTTTAAAAGATTTGATTATAATAGAAGATATCCAATAGATATCCAGCAACCAATTACATAAAAATGATTAGAGGGATGATAAAACCTATTTCTTGAAAGTAGAGATGTTGAAGGACAAATTTGGCAACCGAAATAGTCCAATAAAACTATCGGTATCCAGATGAAGGAATCTGCTGAAGGTGCAAATTGGAAAGTTGCTCCAGAGGATGTCTTGATGCTAGATCTAAATCCTATAAGCCCGAAGGATGAATTTGGAAACCACCTAGGTCTTTTTGGAGGGATATTTTAGAACTATTTTCGGATCCTAAAACTCTATTTCCTGCACTACTTCCCTGTAGCTCCACTTTTTCTTAAACTTGTACCTGTAACCTGCACACAAGATGACAAGAGAGGGGCTTGGCAGTTGTGGTGTTTAGGGACTTACCTCAGTCAAATCTCAGGTTAGTATTAGAGTTTTCCCAACAACGTTGTTAGAGAGACCATGTCCTTGCATGGCAGAGGCTAAAGATAATCCAAATGATGAAATGATTCAAATAGCAATGATGTCACCTTGGAGGTGAATCCCTTGGGAGGATGAAAGCTCTTCAACTCACAAGGAGATGGATGATGAAGCCATATCTGCAACAAACACACGAATACAAACACAAATCTGTAACAAATACACAATGAATGCCTTAATGTTCTTTTCTCCAATATCATAAGTTTGTGTTATCATCTAGGTGTAAAATGAAGTCATAAACTCACTTATATATGCTTTCCTGCTAACATTTAAGAATTTAAATCACAAGATTTGACAAGGAGAAACATTTTGGAAGGGCCCAAGCTGACATTCCAAAAGTTAGCCCCAACCAATTAGGAGAGACTTGGGTGGTTGGCACCCAAGTCCAGGGGCCCAAATTGGGTCAAGGTTAAGCTAAAGGAGGCCTCAAGGGTCCCAAAATGTCCTGGGTGTCAGGGAATTTCCTTCGGGATGATCAATTATAATGTAAAATTAATTATAAGGATGCAAATAAGACCTAGGAGATAAACTAGGAGGTGTACAAAAATGACCACTACATCAAAATGTGGCATATCATAAAATCATAATACAATCATACAATCTCAATTGCCACCATGAGAGTGTTGAAAATATGTGCCTAATTATTGTTTTCATTGTTGTAAACATATCTTTGTTTCTCTATTACTTGTTTAGAAGCCTTATGTGTTGAGGATATTGAGAAAATTGGCCTCTCCGGAAGAATCAAGTGAATTACAGTGGAGTGCAGTGTAGACAGTGAGTTGTATGCTGAAGAACAGTCTGGTAGATTGCTTCGCATTTATTTCTGCTTACAAATCTAGGTTCATGGATTGGAATTTGTTCAAAGGGATGTCTGAAGATGCTAAATCTTGACTTTGAGCCTCCGGTGTGAAGTTGTGAGAAAGTTGCACTCACCAGAATAAATCTTGCTCATTCTGATTATTCTCTGGTGATAGAGAGAAAGTATTATGCTCTGCATTCCTCCGCAATAAAGAATTTTGCTCTGCAGTTCTAGAGGGAAGTCTAGGATGATGATAAGTGCCTACAATTGTAGTGGTTCATGTTTTGGTGGTCTGCAAGTTATCTTTCCTTTATGATAGTTGAAGACAGTGAAGTTCATGTGTTCTGGTGAGAAGATTCCTATGGATAAAGTGGTTAAGGTTCATGTGGTTGCTCCTGATGATTATAACGTGCTTGTAGATGTCTCCTAATCATGTTCCTATCTTGATATTGATCCACGTTAAGGATTTGAGATCATGTTCAAAGATTGTTCCCAGATAGTGTAACGTGTAACCAGTTTTGACCGACCCGGTTAATCCCAGTGATTGCAGAGATCTCTGGAAGATTGTGGAAGTGTGTTGTGGCATAGAAGATCGTGCTTGAGTCCTAGCTAAGGCATGGCATGATCCGCATTTCATTTCCTTTACATAATGTTGTAATAGGTTAGGACCTATTTTGTAAATGTTTGTAATACCGACCTTGGAGATTGTTCCAATAGTTGATGATTTTGATGCCAACCTTGATGATCATTCCAAGGTTGATGAAGTGTATAAATACTTGTAGTTGAGTCATCGAAAAGGGGTCCTTGAGTGAAAATGGAAAGATAATAAGAAAGGTCCAAAAGGCAGAGCAGAGAAGAGGTAAAGCAAAGTAGAGGCAGAGCGGAGTAGAGGAATTATTGTACTTCAATAACAGACATAAAAAGGTGTTGATCATGGCATTGAGTTTGGCAGTGAGCCGCCAGTAGGGTTTAACAGCCCTTATTGTAATCTTGCTAGGTTTAGGGTTGAGGCAGTGAGTCTACTAGACCTAGTTGTTCTTCATGGTAGTGAGCCAGTATGTTAGGCCCGTGGAGTGACCAAGCCTGAACATCATTATTTCAAGATTGTAATATATATTGAGAGCTAATCCTCTCTGTGGTTTTTCCCCACCTTGGGGTTTTCCACATAAAATTTGGTGTCTCTTGTGTTTGATGTTGTATCTATGGTTAAGTTTCTGGTTTTATGCATTCATTGTTAAATCATAATAATTGTGGATAAGTGATTGATGTTTAATTGTAGAAGTGTTTAAGTTTTAGAGACAACTAATTCACCCCCCCTCTCAGTTGTCTGGGGCATATCAACAATTGGTATTAGAGCCAAGTTCCTCAGAAGAAAGTTTAACATCTTGAGGAAGATCCAAAATGTCTTACAAGAAGAAAGCACCACATTTTGATGGAACAAATTATGGTCTCTAGAAGGCATAGATGAAAAGCCATCTTCCTTGTCTAGGCTACAAAGTATGGAGATATGCAGAAACAAAATACACCTTGCCTCCAAATGGTCCAATGACTGAAGATGAATTCAAAGATTATGAGAATGATGTCAAGGCAAAAGATGCTTTTCTAAGCTCATTAACTGACTCAATACTGACGAAAGTTGTGGATCTTGAAACTACAAATGAGGTATGGGAAAAGTTGAAAAATTTGTATGAAGGAGATGTTCTGTGAAGGAAGCCAAGATACAAAGTTTGAAAGTGAAATATGAAAGTTTGAAAATGAATGAAGATGAAAACGTATCAACTTTTTTGCAAAGGGTTGATGAACTTGTCATAGGGATAAAAGCCATGGGGGGAACTCTAGACGATAAGGAAATTGTAATGAAAATTCTCATAGCTTTGCCCAAGTCCTACTGTCACAAGGTGGCTGCAATTGAAGAATTCATGCAAGTAGAAGAAGTTGATAGGGATCATCTGCTTGGTAAGCTCACTGCCTTTGAAATCAGAGAGTTTGGTGATACTTTGCCGAAAGTTGAGATGGCCTTCAAAGCCAATACTCCTAGAAGAACCTCCAGATCAGAAAAGTACAAGATAGAATCTGATGATGAGATTGATGAAATTGAAGCTAATTTTGTGGATAGACTACAAAGAGGATCTGGTAAGTATAAAGGGAAATTACCTTTCAAATGTTTTTCTTGTGGTAAAGTAGGTCATTTTGCCTCCAGATGTCCTGAAAGAATTGAAAGGAATAGAAAAAGATATGAGAACAAGCCTAGGACCCAAAACAAGTGTTATTATGTTGATGATTTTAATAATGATTAAGTATCAGATAATGGTAAACCAAATAATTCTAGTACTTCTAGAAATGAATGCTTGTTTATCTCTATTAAGGAAGATCTCGTGTCTACTAATTTTACTAGTTGTGTGAAAGAAGAAAAACCAGTGGAAAGTGCTTTCACTGCTTAGGTCATTAATGACAAAGATGAATGGGTTATTGATAGTGGCTGCTCTCATCACATGACTAGTGACAAAAGTAATTTTGTGAGTTTGGAAAGATATGATGGTGGACTGGTTAGGTTTGGAGATGATACAGCTAGTAAGATTTGTGGAAAAGGATCTATCTCTTTTGATGACAAGCATAATACTGAAGATGTTCTATATGTGAAAGAAATAAAGCACAATCTCTTGAGTGTGGGTCAGATGTGTGACAAGGGCTATGATTTAAGCTTCAAGGACAATGGATGCAAGATCAAGGAAAGTACCAGAACAGTCATTGCAACTGGTAAGAAGACCAGAGGTAACATCTATCACCAAAAAAAGAACTAATAACTATTGCTTGTTGGCTCAGACTAATGAGAGTTGGTTATGGCATAGAAGGTTGTGTCACATATATTTTGATAACATTATGAAGATAAGTACTGCACAGGTTGTTAGAGATCTGCCTAAACTTGTGAAGCCTGATAATTCTATTTGCAAGGAGTGTCAATTTGGGAAACAAACAAGAACAAGTTTCAAAAGTAAGGACCAATCAGTTGGAGGACTACTTGAGCTAGTGCATACAAATTTGTGTGGACCTACTAGAGTAAGAAGTTTGCAAGGAGATAGGTATTTCATGTTGTTTATTGATGATTATTCTAGAATAACTTGGGTCATCTTTTTGAAAGAAAAATCTGAAGCTCTTGATAAGTTCAAGGTATTTAAGGCAATGGTTGAAAATGAGATGTATTTGAAAATCAAATGCCTAAGATCAGATAGAGGAGGAGAGTTTACATCAAATGAATTCAATTACTTTTGTGAAGAATATGGAATAAAGAGACAGTTATCTGCACCTAGAACTCTGCAAAAAAATGGAGTTGTTGAAAGAAAAAAACAAAATAGTTCAAGAAGCTACTAGAACCATGATGAAAGAAGCTGATCTTCTAGAAGCATATTGGAGAGAGGCAATTCACACTACTGTATATATTCTAAACAGAGTCCAAGAAAAAGATAACAGTTCTAAGAATCCCTATGAATTGTGGCATGGTAAAGAGTTCCTACTATGAAATATTTCAAAGTTTTTGGTAGCAAATGTTATATCAAAAGAGAAGAAGATTTAGGCAAGTTTGATGCTAGATACGATGAAGGAATCTTCCTTGGTTACTCCACTAAGAGCAAGGCCTACTAGTGCTATAATAAGACGCTGAATAAGATGATTGAAAGTGCAAATGTTAAAGTTGATGAAAGTAAGGAAAGGTCCTCAGAATTAGGTGGATATGAATCGAATGAACAAGATGTTTTAGAAGTGATACAGCATGAAGGGAGCTCAGATGAAGAAGAACAAGCTCCAGTAAGTGCTACCAAAACTTCAAGGTATGTAAGACTCAGTCATTCTGAAGATCAAATCATAGGAGATAAGAGCAAAGGGATCATAACCAGAAGAAAATGTGTAGAGGAACATGTAAATTTCTATCTAATTTCTGAGATTGAACCTAAAACTATGGATGAGGCTTGCAAAGATGAGAATTGGGCAAAGGCTATGGAAGAGGAATTGATGCAAATAGAGAAGAATCAAAGTTGGGATCTTGTTCCCAGACTAGAAGATAAGAATGTTATTGGCACTAATTGGGTCATCAAAAATAAAATGAATGAGAATGGTGAAGTGGTAAGAAACAAAGCAAGGTTGGTATGCAAAGGATACGCTCAAGTTGAAGGAATAGATTTTGAGGAAACATTTTCTCCAGTGGCAAGGATTGAAGTAATAAGAATGTTTTTAGCATTTATAGCCTACAAAGATTTCAAAGTTTATTAAATGGATGTGAAGTTTGCCTTCTTAAATGGAGAATTGGAAGAAGAAGTCTATATTGAACAATCGGAAGGGTTTCAGTCATCAGATCAGGGTAACATGGTTTGTAGATTGAAGAAAGCCTTGTATGGATTAAAACAAGCCCC
Source organism: Cunninghamia lanceolata (assembly GCA_027924645.1). NCBI lineage: Eukaryota > Viridiplantae > Streptophyta > Pinopsida > Cupressales > Cupressaceae > Cunninghamia > Cunninghamia lanceolata. The sequence continues at coordinate 12,003,772 of BSBN01000904.1, forward strand.
CAGGGTATGGTATGCATGATTGGACAAGTATCTGATACAGATAGGGTTTAGTAAAGGTACTACAGACAATAAGCTCTACTTCAAAATCAATGATGAACAAATCCTAATTGTTACAATCTTTGTTGATGATATTATTTTTGGAGGCAATGAAGGTATGTGCTTAATTTTTACTGGAGAAATGCAAAATGAATTTGAAATGTCCATGTTTGGAGAGATGAACTTTTTTTAGGTCTGCAAATAAGTCAATCATTTAAAGGTATCTCCATTTCTCAATCTAAGTATGTGAAAGAGTTGTTAAATAAATTTGGGATGGAAGACTCTAAACCAGTATACACACCTATGATAACTAGTTGGAAGTTAAGCAAAGATGATAACTCACCCATCGCAGACCAGAAAAAGTACAGATCTATGATTGGAGGATTACTTTATCTGACTCAAACTAGACTTGACATAATGCATGTAGTGTGTCTTGTGGCAAGATTTCAAGCAGAACCCAAGGAATCACATGTGATGGTAGTCAAGAGAATTCTGAGGTATTTGAAAGGTACAATGGATTATGGTTTGTGGTACCCTAAAGGCAGTGATTTTACTCTCAGTGTATATACTGATCTAGATTGGACTGGAGATGTGGATGATAGAAAAAGTACAAGTGGAGGTGCATTGTTCTTGGGAAAAAGGTTAATATCTTGGTTGAGCAAAAAAAAGGATTCAATATCCCTATCTACTACAGAAGTAGAATACATTGCAGCAGCATGCAGTTGCACTCAAGTGTTATGGATGAAGCAGACTTTGAAGACATTAGAGTTGTGTATGAGGATCCAATCACAATCTTTTGTGACAACACAAGTGCCATAAACATATCAAAGAATCTAGTAATGCATTCAAGGACAAAGCACATATCCATTAGGTATCATTTTCTAAGAGAAAAGGTGATAGAAAATGAAGTCAAGTTGGAATATGTTTCTATTAAAGATCAGATTGTAGACATTTTCACAAAGCCTCTACCTAAGGATACTTTTGAGTATCTTAGAGAAAAGTTAAGGGTTATCACCCCTCCTGCTCTAAAATAAGATGCACAGTAGTGCATCAGTCTGGTGGTGCCTCCTCAGATCCGGATTGATGCCTCTTAGGGCTACTTCTTAGGTGAGTAGTCAGAGAGTTTAGAAGAAAGATTGAATCAAGGAAGAAAAGTGCAAGTATGTTCCCTTTTCCATTAATGTCAAAAGGGGAGAGAAGTCATGTGAAAAACTTAGTTAGACAAAGAGTGCAGATGTGTAAAGAGAAAGGGGGAGAATCTTGTCTTGATGGTTGTTGCAATTTTTCACATCATATGTTGCCATCAATGACAAAGGGGGAGATTGTTGCAAGTATGTGCCTAATTGGTGTTGTCATTGATGTAAACATATCTTTGTTGCTCTATTACTTTTTTAGAAGCCTTATATGTTGAGGATATTGAAAAAATTGGCCTCTTCGGAAGAATCAAGTGAGTTACAATAGAGTGCAGTGTAGATAATGAGTTGTATGCTGAAGGACAGTCTGGTAGATTGCTCTGAATTTATTTCTTCTTATAGATCTGGGTCCACAGATTGGAAGTCGTTCAAATGGATGTCTAAAGATGCTAAATCCTAAGTTGGAGCCTCCGGTGTGAAGTTGTGAGAAAGTTACATTCACCAGAATAAACCCTGCTCATTCTGATTATTCTCTAGTGACAGGGAGAAAGTATTATGCTCCGCATTCCTTCACAATAAAGTATTTTTCTCTGTGGTTCTAGAGGGAAGTCTAGAATGATGATAAGTGCCTACAATTGTAGTGGTTCATGTTTTGGTGATCCGCAAGCTATCTTTCTTTTATGACAGTTGAAGACAGTGAAGTTCATGTGTTCCAGTGAGAAGATTCCTATGGATAAAGTGGTTAAGATTCATGCGGTTGCTTTTGATGATTATAGCATGCTTGTAGATGTCTCCTAATCATGTTCCTATCTTGATAATGGTCTATGTTAAGGATTTGAGATTGTGTTTGAAGATTGTTCCTAGATAGTGTAACATGTAACCAAATTTGGCCGACCTGGTTAATCCCAGTGATTGTGGAGATCTCTGGAAGATTGTGGAAGTGTGTTGTGGCATGGAAGATCATGTTTGAGTCCTAGCTAAGGCATGGCATGATCCACATTTCATTTCCTTTGCATAATGTTGTAATAGGTCAGGACCTATTTTGTAAATGTTTGTAATGTCGACCTTGGAGATTGTTCTAATGGTTGATTATTGTGATGCCAACCTTGATGATCATTCCAAGGTTGATGAAGTGTATATATACTTGTAGTTGAGTCATGGAAAAGGGGTCCTTGAGAAAAAATGGAAAGATAATAAGAAAGGTCCAAAATACAGAGCAGAGAAGAGGCAGAGTAGAGAAGAGGCAAAGCAGAGTAGAGGTAGAGCAGAGAAGAGGTAGAGCAAAGAAGAGGTAGAGCAGAGAAGAGACAGAGCAGAGTAGAGGCAGAGAAAAGTAGAGGAATTATTATACTTCAATCACAAACATAAAAAGGTGTTGATTGTGGTAGTGAGTCTGGCAGTGACCTGCCAGTAGGGTTTAACAACCCTTATTGTAATCTTGCTAGGTTTAGAGTTGAGGCAGTGAGTCTACTAGACCTAGTTGTTCTTCATGGCAATGAGCTAGTATGTTAGGCTTGTGGAGTGACCAAGCCTGAACATCATTATTTCAAGATTGCAATATATATTGAGAGCTAATCCTCTCCATGGTTTTTCCCCACCTTCGAGTTTTCCACGTAAAATCTGGTGTCTCTTGTGTTTGATGTTGTATCTATGGTTAAGTTTCTAGTGTCATGCATTCATTGTTAAATCATAATAATTGTGGATAAGTGATTGATGTTTAATTGCAGAAGTGTTTAAGTTTTAGAGAAAACTGATTCACCCCCCTCTCAGTTGTCTGGGGCATATCAACAAAGAGCTTGAACTATCTGGTCCTAGTGGCAGCTGTTGTACAGAAGGATCATGGCAAGATGTTGTAGAGCATGACTGGTTATGGCTCCATGATTGTATGCCCCTCACCTGGCCTCTCCTCTCTACTACCTCTATCCTCACATCCATAACATGTTGCTATAGCTAAGCGACTTGAGCTCGAAACTGGCTCATCTCGTCCAACAGGGTCTAAACTCTAGGATGGTCTAGACCTGTGGCTAACATGCTTTGAGTAGAAAGTTATATTTATAGAGAGTCATGGGTAGTCTCCACACTCTAATCTCTTCTCACTACATAATCTCGCTCTGCCCTATTCTGGTCTCACTTCGTTGTCACAGTAGTGACTTGAGTGATGGTTAGAGCCCTCTTAGCTTATGCCTTCTCTAAGGTCGATCTCAGCTGAGCTGATAGCTCAAAGACCTCTATGTGTCACCCTGTAGTCTACTAAGGCTTGTGACTATCTCACACACACTATTAAAGATAAATAATGGGGACCATCTCAACAAAGACTCGACCAATGTAGTCAAGCCACTCTCGTGTGCATACTACAAAATCAAACAAGGCATGTGTTAGATCTCATCATCATACTATGAAATCCAAAATTAATATATGCATATACATGTCTAGTGTTCTATCAAAGTAAATAAATCAAATAGAAACCCTCAACTAGGTCCCCAATCTGCCAATCGTGATCTAGGAGCTCTACTAGTGTCGCTTGGGATTGAACGACGGTCGTCATAACTACCCCTGCCATAGGTACTTTAGTAGACCTCATAGCAGTTTCATTGCTTGACTCCCCTCACATTGTCTGACTTGGGATAGAGTTGGCTAAAGGTGTAGCTCGTGTGACCTAAGATCAGGCTCTAGGCCTCTCCTCTACGGTGGTGCCATCATCATCTCGCTGTCATCGAGTCCCTACTGTTGGTACAAGCTACTCCTACTCCTCCTTGTTTTCATCTCTATCATTATCTATCCTCTTGGCCATCTCATCCTTGAACCCTTGCTTTGCTAGAGGACTACATCACCAGAAGGTACATCATGAGAAAAAAGTAGGGCTAGTCTCATGGTAGTCCACCATGTTGTACATACCATGTCATCACCCCTACATTATCTACATCCATGATTGCATCATGATCTATGTCCTCCACCTTCAAATCACTAACTTCCACATTTGCGATAGTGGGATGGGGTTGGTATATGGGTCAAATGACACTTTGATGTGAGATGACATATGTAGGGGCACACTCGGGATACCCTATATCTGCTTGAACTCCTTGGTGACCCTATGATAGTAAAAGGGTACTATAATATGATCAAGGCAACTAAATAGAAATTTGTCCCTCTGCATTTGAGCCAAATGTTGTGCCTACCTTGCCCATTGTGGCATCTGTCGGTATGGCCACCATACTACATTGGTATCCTATAGTCTGTCAAATGTCTGCATCTAGTATAAAAGATTCCTAAACTGTTATGACCTCCATAGACCATAGGCTTGAGCTTAGGGTTGAATCCGAATAGTAGAGGTAGGTACACCTACCATCCATGTACATGTGATGTACTCGAAAGCCCACACCTATAGTAAGGTGCAAGTCATCAATCTAGCGCTCTCATAATGGACGTAACATCCCAAATTATGGAATAATGTGTGCAAAAATAGCATGGCCCCATTGGAACACTATCCTCTTTGAATCCATTTCATTGATCATATGGATGAGGCCCCCATTGAATTGGATGCCTCGCCCATCAAGTGCTACATGGACTACCATAGTAGCAATCATCACTCAATGGACTAGTGGGATCCCATCGTTGCCCTACACTAACCACCTCAGATGTATGTTTCTTGAGGGATCCCTGGGTATGGTCCATCCAAGGGCATACATCTAGCCCCATGCAACATAACTGGCTAACCTCTCAATAATAATAGAAACAACTTGTCCTCAGACCAGCAGTTCTAGAATCTAGTACATCCTCTAGTGTGACCGTCATCTCTCCCGTCAGAAGATGGAAGACAGAGATGTCTACATCCCATTAGAACACTATCCTCTTTGAATCCATTTCCTTGATCATATGGATGAGGCCCCCATGGAATTGGATGCCTCGCCCATCAAGTGCTACATGGACTACCATAGTAGCAATCATCACTCAATGGACTAGTGGGATGTCATCGTTGCCCTACACTAACCACCTTAGATGTATGTTTCCTGAGGGATCCCTGGGTATGGTCCATCCAAGGGCATACATCTGGCCCCATGCAACATAACTAGCTAACCTCTCAATAATAATAGAAACAACTTGTCCTCAGACCAGCAATTTTAGAATCTGGTACACATCCTCTAGTGTGACCGTCATCTCTCTCGTCGGAAGATGGAAGACAAAGGTGTCTACATCCCACCTCTCCATCAATTCCATGATCATGCAGTCATGGAACTCCTGGCATAGTGTATAATACCACAACCCGATGGCCTGCAGTAGTGCCACCTCCTCTAGTAATAAGGTAGTCTGTTGATCATACAAAAGGGAAAGTATGATCCTTCGGTATGCACTCGCATCACCAGAGGATGTTGTGTACATCAAGAATATAATCTTATCAAACTACAATAAAGTTTCATAGCATTTTCAAAAAGTACAAAATTAAAAAAAAAATAGCTTTAAGTTCCCTGTAATGTCCCCTTCTGGTAAGCCAAAATTTCTGCAACCTTGCAAACAATTTCAACTTACTAAAAGAGAACATTAGTATTCCACTTTTCATTTCCTTTTAATCATAAACATAACCATATACTAATTGCCATTTCATAAATCCATTTTTCCATACAACATGATTCTCCTTGGGTGAGATAATCCTTAGGCCTCTTATTAACCTCACCTTCCACCTTGTGAGAGAAGATTCGTTAGGTAGGTGATGTCATCTCAATCCTATGGGTCCATTAATATAATTCCTTAGTTCGTCAACTAAGGCCCATAATTCCTTAGTTCGTCAACTAAGGCCCATTCCTTCGATACTTAAATCGAAGGTCCATAGTAATATCCTTGATTCGTCAATCAAGGCCCATAATATCCTTGATTCGTCAGCCAAGGCCCATTATATCCTTGATTCGTCAATCAAGGCCCATTCCCATGGAATGATCCATACCTACCGTAACTATCTACCCCACATTCTTAGTGTTAGGTGGTTTAGTAAGGGGTCTCATATCTAACCCTTGGGTGATCATGCCCATTAAATTCATATTTACAAACCATGATACCAATTTTGTCTTATGCCGTTGCCATATATTCCAATATGGAAATCTTTATTTATCTAATACATTGCAATTCAATCCTTTATTGAGATATGCACACTAAATATCTATGTTAATCTAATTCCATTTCTTCACTTATTCAATCATATTTAGCTATAATCCTTAACTTAATAATGAATGCAGATCCTAAAACATGAATATACATATCCTGTTCTAATTCAGAGATAGATAAGCATGAGATGCATTTTATTGCTTTTCCAACCTACGTACTAGATTCCTATTTTACCATTATATATTTTCTATTGTATATTGATAGTAATGTCTGCATACTAATTTCTTTAAAGCTTATAAACATGATAAGTAATAAACTTACCTGTAGATTGCTCCTTCTTCCTAACTTCTGCTGTCCACTTCAGATTTTCTCTGCTGACCTGTGTAATTTCCTGCGATCTCTTTATGATCCCTTATTTGCTGCTGCTATGTAGTAAACTGCCTTAGGCTATTCTTATTTCTTCCAATGATATTTGATTTCTGCGTATCTATTTCTGTTTAGTGTGCAGTCCCTGCTCCCCGATTTGCTGGCGTACTGTTTATATATCTTGATGTTCACTATGATTGTTTGATCTAGATATATGATATCTTCTTTGATGTGGATATCTGCTGTTCGATATGCAGAAGTACTTGTCTTATGATGTTCCGATGATGATTGATGATGTTCAATATGCAGAGGTAATGTGTATGATGTTTGATGCTGTAGATAGAATTGTTTCCTAAGTATAATGTGTATTCTTTGATGTGCGGGTCTCACGTCCCATGCTATGAAGTTATATTGTTCTTTGATTGTATACTACAGATTTATGATTCTTAAAGTTTATGGATCTCTCATAATAGTAATCGCTGCCGGCCTTAATCACTGTCTTATACTCTCATTACTTTTTCCATAAACCTCCACCGCTTCTTATCTGCCATAATCCTCTAATAATGTTTGCCTTGTATCTATTTATGTCAATGCTGCCTTAAGTTAGGAGTCACTGCCTTCGATGCTTCCTCCTTTGTCCCTCGTCAGTGAACCGTTGATCCCCCCAATTGTGTTCGATGTTGGATCCTTATATAACCTAATTTTCATGAAATGTTGCAACTCTTCATCATCCATCACTGCCCTTGGATCAACGCTTATTCATTTAGCATGATTTATTAGTTTTTATCATTTTTTCATAGGATCGGTTAGTTGGAATCTACTCAAACTATTTTCTTCTTCTTTTGATCAGCGATTACATCTATTAATATTTGTATATCACTCTATGATAATCGCTGACCATGTATGATAATTATATTTAATATTATTTAATAATAATATTTACTATTTATATTTCTATATATATAATATTAGTATTATAATAATATCTAAATTATATTATGATTATTCTAATGTAATCATACTAATTTTTATAGATATGTTATTATATAATAAATATCATCATTTTAATTATTTATATTATATTTATATTAATTTAGGATATAATATTTGATTATTAAATCTATATTTGAGTATGCCATTCATATCTTTAATTTGAATGAGTGCACGAAATTGATTTGACTAATAATGGAACATGACATTCCCAGACACTAGTGCCTTTCTGAGACACCAACGTGTCCCTCAAACACCGGCATCTGTCTTGTATTGAAATGAAGGTGCAAACCACACAATGGAAATTTGATTCAAACCTTATTTATGTCCTCTAAACAATATAGAATCAATGGATATTGCAATAGAAATAAAACCTACTACACAGAAATAACATTCATTAAGAACTAAACACATAACATAGTATGTAATGTGGAGAAAACCCTTTCGGTAAAAAAACTCCACCAAGAAAAAAGGCTCCAAGTTGTATTATCGTCAATTTGGCTAAGCTTGATGTTTTGAAGGTGTTGTTATTGATGGCAACAAGAAAAGGAACAAGGTTGGAAGAGAGATTTTGGTCCAATAAAGAAGACTTAGTTAGTTTGGCTAAGTGTTGGTAGTGTACAAAGACAGAAATAGAGAGACAACATTTGGATTGGCATTGGTCCATAGTTGAAGATCCAATCATGTGGTTCTGGTATGTTGTTTGTAGTCCTTACAAGATCTTATATCAAAGATTTCAGCATTTGATATATACTAGAAGCATATCTTCAAGTAGCCTAAGTCTGACATTATAAAGAATAGAGGTAATCAAAATAGAACACTCACTTGTTTTGGTCCGTACTCCTCTGGTGTTGCATATCTTATTATATGGTTTTGAGGTGTTGTAAACACTTGTATGAAGTCTCTAAATCTAGAGTTGTAGAGTCTGAAGTCCATCGGAGTGACAATTTTGAGCTACTGAATATCGCTACTTGGCTTGACAGTGTTTGACTATGACAAGGTCTGAGTTCTATTGGTCCGCACTTTACCGCAGATTTATATTATGCTCTACAGTTCTAAAGGAAAGCTTGGGAATTTATGAAGAGTCTTTGATATGATTTTGAGCAAGTCTTGTGGTTCGCAGTGAAAGTTTTAGTCTGACAGATAGATTGAGTCAGTAACAGTCTATGTTTGAGGCTAACATGATAGTTTGATTTGTGTACGATAAGTTCTATTGATTGGAACTTTATTCTAAGGGGTTCTATAGTTGAAACTGACATAAGAGAATGTGATTCAAGCATGGTTTCGGTCCGCTATGTATTTTAGTGACTGGATTTGGCCGACAAGTTACAAATTGTTTGACTACACTCTTCATCTAATTAGGCTGACCTAATATGAAGATTCTAAGTGTTGCAGATATATATATATGAGATCTAATTTAGTGTTTGGTGGATTGGTGTACAAATATGAAGGTGTGTGTATGACATGAGAAAGATTGTGATTTTGTGAAGGCAATAAGAGCAGAACAAGAGAGATCTTATTCCCATGTAAAAACATAGCAGTGAAATAGAGAAGTTAGAGATGAAGAGTTTTGAGACAATATTTATGTGCTTTATTGGAGCTGTAACCATGCATGTGTAGATGCAATCAAAGCAGTTCAACCTAGCAGTGAGCCATCATTCTTTCCTTTTTTCTTTCTCTAGGTAGTGAGCCTTTCTTGCAATGAGCATTTCTTTAGGCAATGAGCCCTGGGCAGTGAGCCTCTTGTAATTCAGTATTGATATTACATAATTATTGTTAGCTAACACTCACCATCATTTTTCTCAGTTTTGGGTTTTCCACATAAAAATCTTGGTGTTCATGTGTGATGATTTATGGTTGCTTCTTCTATGTTTAATTTCCTTTGTTGTTATTTGTGGAAAATGGACTACTAGTTTAATAAGTAAAAGGTTTAATATAATACTGATTCACCCCCCCTCTCAGTATTATGGGTGTTCAACAATTGGTATCAGAGCCTGGTTCCTTGGAAGAAGTCTAATAGCGTGAGGATGATCTTAGAGATTGAAGACATGGTAGGTAAAAAGTATTCTACTCCTCCTGAAGAAATTCATTCAACTGAAACTATAGAAGAATGCATGCTTGCCATTGAAGAAGAACTCAAGGCCACCCTTGAAGATCTTGAAAAGGTTGAAATAGAAAATAGGGATCTAAAAGACAATGTCAAGGAAGCAGATGAGTGCATCAAAAAAATGAGGGAGCAAGTCAAGAGGTTAAAAGAAAAATATTAGGAGGTTAGTGAACAATTGATATCAACAAATGAAACCTTGAATGGTCTAAAAGTGGAGGTTGTAAAAAGAGCAAAAGAAGAAGAAAACCTAAATCAGTTGATGAAAAGCAAATGTGAAGATTGTACAAAGCTTGAACAAGAAGTTGTGGATCTGAAAGCTGATCTGAAACAAGCATGGATTCAGGAAGATAAATTCAGAGTGAGTGCTTCCCAACTTGATACAATACTTTCAAGTCAGAAGAGTCCTAACGACAAAGAAGGCTTGGGATTTGAGAAAGGTGAAGATTCTAAAACAGGTCAAGAAAAGAATGATGAGTTCAAGAAGGACAAAGGAAAATAGACTCATAATCAAAGAAACAAACCTAGAAGACCACTGATCAGGCAACCAAATGCTCAAAGGTACCCCTCTTTCAATGGTTATTGTAATGCATGCAATAAGTTTGGTCATCAGGCTACTCAATGTAGGAGTAGAGTGAATCAAAATGTTTCATCATTCTCTGGCCAGTGCGTCACTTGCAATAAAGTAGGTCATAAAGCTAATGAATGTAGAAGACAGATAAGGAATGGTTACAATAATGGAAGGAATGCTTAAACTTTCAAAGGTAACTGCTTTATATGCAAGAGGGTTGGTCATAGAGCTAGTGAATGCAGAAGTCAGATAAGGAACAACTATAATAATGGAAGGAATGCTCAATCTTTCAATGGGAATTACTTTGCATGCAATAGATTTGGACATAAGGCTAACCAATGCAGATCAAGGATGAATGGAAGGAACAATGGTCAGAGAAATGTTGTATGCTTCAATTGTAATAGGCCTGGACATATTGCAAGATTCTGCAGAAGCAAGAATATGAAGAAGGATAATCAGGCAAAGATGAAGAAACTAGTACAAAAGGTAGATCTGGTAGAAATCAAGGAGATGAACAAGATTTGGGTTAAGAAGGAAGTACATGAAGTCAAGAATGAGTCCGCACCAGACTCTAGTGCAGGTACTTCCTCTGAGAAGTAAATTGGGAGCTCTGGCTCAGGGGGAGCTTAAATGAAAAGTCTTGCTCCTCTAGCCAAAAAAGTGGTGCTGACATTCAGCATGAAGGTATAAACTAGAAAACAAGATAACAGAGCTTTTGAAGAAGATTCTAGCAGAAAAGAATGTAATACGGTGGATTGCGAAGCAATTTAGATCAACTGTGGATGGTAGAGTAAGAGTTTGACAGCTTTTTAAATTAGTATTTATGACAATTAGGTTTTGATGAAAAAGGGTTAAAAAGGGAATTCATTTGAAAGGAAATCACATTGCATTCAAATCCTCAATTGTCTAAGGAGATCTGAGAAGTGAATCTTAGGTGAATCCAAGTATTCAGGGATTGGTACAAAGAAACCCTAACTAGAAACAAAAGGTATTTACAGCTCTCTCTCTCTCTCTCTTGAAAATTTTTTTTGTTGAGTCAATAAAGATGTCTACTCAAGTAATAGAGATTACTGAGAGGCTCCGACCCAAATTCAAGAAACACTTGTTCAAATCTATAATGTCCCAAATGGATATTTTTCTCAAATTAATTAAAATAGAATAAACCACATGCATCTCAAACCCTCATGGAATTATTTTCAAACATGTCTTAAAATACCCACAAAGAATCCAACAATTACTTCATAGTATTGTTTCCAAATTGACACAAATTTGCACAACAATTACTGGGGCTTCTGCTATTGATATGAAATTATGTAAATACATGAAATATGCTGCTATAGTAGAAAAATGTACAAAAACACCAATAGAAACAACTGAGAATAAATATTCACACCAATACTCACTGAAACTACAAATCTACATGACACTGCCAAAACCCAAAATGCACCAAAACCCAAAATGCACCAAAACCCCAAAATATGATTTTAATTAAATTTTCTAATTAAAACCCTTGAAATCACATTTTATATAGAAAATAAAACCTACAACAAGCTTCTACAGTGAAATACCAACAACGGCATAAATTTTGTTGTAACACCCTCGCCAAGGAACCCCAAAGGACAACACTAAACTAGGTCAAATTAATGGAATTTTTTTTTTCTTTTTTTAAAAGCAAATAATAATAGAATGCATAAAATAACATAATAATCTAAACCTAGGTCCTCTAAGGTTCCTCAGCTGCGTTACTCACAAATCAAGATTACAAGAAACAAAGGTTACGTAAAGAGATACAAATGAAGATACATCCCAATTTACAAATACATGATAAGAGATCTTTTCAAATAGGAACAAGACATCTCTCATGAATTTACAAACAATTATAGTAAGAACCATAAGGTCGTCCTTAGCATAGTGGAAAAACATATTCTTTGCTCCAGTAATCTGCTCAGTTAACAGACCTGTATCTGTGCATCTAAAAGTGAGCATTAGTTCCACAAAGACTATCAATAAACATAAAAGAGAACTATGTACTAGCCTAAGGCCCTAAGGGGCCAACCTAATGTCTCGGGGGCCATGATGGCCTTTCCTACGTACGCATAGCGCAGAGACTTCGTAGTTCGAAAGAACTAATTTTTCAACCATAAAGTCAACTTAGATACAATATCTCAAAAGGGATCATATATTAATTTCTAGAATATCATTCAAGATCTAGAAAGCACATTAACTTCATTCATTGAGGCATTCACAATCAAATGAAATATAATCATCATTTCAAGGAAACATTAATCAAACTTAATTCCATTATTCACCAAGTATTGTTTTGTTATTCCATCAAGGTGAAACCACTTCCCATTAGTCAATAAATCTCTAACCACAACAATAATGAATTTAATTTTTTTACTACCTAGAACCATTTCCTTACACCACATTAACTTCAATATTCATAGTAATAAGTCTTTAATATCATAATATTGAAAAGGAGACCACGATTCATAAAACAACTGAGTGTAGAAAGTAAAAACATCCTATTTTAAATATCTACTAGAGGATTGAAATTGCTAATTTAATCCTTACTAAGTCACTTACTTGAGGTGGAAGGCTAAGATGAAGATCTATTTCATGCAACCTCTTTCCTTTCTGCACCATATCCCACATGATTAATCTACTTACATATACTTAGATCCATTGTGCTACAAACATACACACAAGTAGATCAAATGGTGTAGGAGCACCCTCAGGACTTGATGCCTACAAGAGGCAAAGTTTGAGTTTTTGTCTTATTTTGTGTTTTTAAATGTTAATAAGATCATTTTAGGCCAATATAAGTCATTTGGAGTCATTGATAAAGGTTTGATGTCATTTAGTTGAAAAAATGAAAATATTATCAAAAGTTGTCATAACAACTTTTCTTGTCAAATGATAACTTTTTAAAAGTTTGTTAAAAGTTGTTAAATGGTAGTTGTAGGTTGGTTTTTTTTTTGGGGGGGGGGCATAACTTGATTGTACAAGCATAAATATGAGCCTTCAAGTCGAATGGAGGGTTGGTGGTTGGATTTTGGAAGTTGAAGCAATAAAAATACCCTATTTTCTACAGTTTCCAAATTTTTTTGTTGTTATCTTGCATGGTATGGATCTATATGACCTAGTATTAGTTTGAGATAGATTGGGGATGAAATTACAATGAATCTACTTTCTATTTCTTTTTGTTTCATCTAATTTCATGGAGATTTGAATAAGTTATGGCATTTTTATTGAGGGTAGGTCTGTAAAGTTTAATTTTCTAAAAATGCAGTCTGAAAACATGCATGGTACAACCTCATATCAAGGAATTTAATAGATGGATAAAAATATATTTGTTTCTAGTTTACAATTATTTTAGTTTCATGTGATTTCATTAGGGTTTGAGTGAGTTATGACATTTTTACTAACAACAGGTTTGAACTCTGCCTAGGGTTCCCAGTTTAGAACAACCTTGTTTTGCCCTATTCCGTACAAAACAACCCTAGCCCATTTTGAGATATATTTAGTAAGTGCCAAAAGGGTATCTAAAATAGCTCTTAGACTTTGAATATCAGGTCTACAATGAAATTTATGCTCAAAAAGGTCTAAATTGTTGCACCCATGTTTTAGGCTTTAAGAGCAAGTTGCCAAGAATGAACAAGAATGCATATTTGCATCATTTGTATTGAAACCCTATTTGGAATGAGTCAAGTTAGTCTTGTTTGAGTCCTTTCTCTACATCATCAAAGTATTATAGTTGAACTACATCAATTTAATTTGCAAATGACATATTATCCCAAAGCATATAGAAAAGAACCTAATATAGAAAATGTAATATTAATGTCATTAGTAATCTCCTAAAAGAAGAGGACAACAAAAACAACAATATGGCCACAAGCTCTGTTCCCAACCATAGGATTGATGGTCAATCCACCCTCGATCTCTAAGGGTCACATAGCTCTTCCCCAATTTACATGGCTTACATTTCCAAACATGACACAAATCAACCATTCATTCACATAACTCAAGCTTAACTTTAACACACAAAAATGGCTATTCATGCTCAACTCAACAAGATGGAACTCCTACCCACAAAAACCCCAACACACACAACATCCTCGCAAGGAAACCAACATTAACTCTTCACATAGATTTCAATCACAAATACCCATTTAAATAAGGATCAACAAAGATATACATAGACCAACGAAAACTCCAATCATTCATTTTCATATCAACAAAACTCAAATCCAAAAGGGTAGATCTTACCAAGAGAATTGGCAACCCAAATATGGTAGAAACCCTCACTTTCTCCAAGATTTTTCCTCCATTCTTCATCACCCATCCTTTCCTTTTCTTTCCATCAAGAAATCTCCTCCCAAATGAGGAAAAATAAGAACAACCAAGAGCAAGTGAGAGAAGCCCAGGCAAAAGAGAAAAGCCTCCTCTCCTTTCAAAGAGAAGGAATATATATAGAAGGAAAAAGGTAACCAACTCCCCATAACTTCCCAACCACCCAACCAACTCCAATTTTCGCCACTTTTCATAAGTGGATAATTAGAGTGGGTTTTAGACTTTATTTAAGGGGTTTTATGGAATAAAAGGACCCCTAACCCATAGACCTACCACCTAGGAAACTTTTTATACAATTAAAACCACATAAAGACTTCGTAAAACATACAATAAGTAATCACATTTAAAAAAGTGACTCACAGGTCTAATAAAACAACCTCCCACACATTCACAACCCTTATAAACAAGGTTAAAACACATTCACAAGAATAACATAAGGGAAATATCTATGTGACCCCTTCATCAACATTGGCCATTTTTTTTACCTGTATACTCAACGAAAAGTGTTAGTACTTCTCAAAATTAATAGTAATTGAAACAAATGGCATATGAAAAATAACCTTTCAAAAATAATAATTGAATAGAGGATTAAATCTACACAAGTATGATTTAACTCTCCCTACTTGCATAATATCTTTTAGAGTCAACCATTGATTGATCATACTATTTAATATCAAAATATTACCACTTAACTACAAGCAAATACTTAATATCAATCATTACCTTTATATTCACACTTACACTCATAATATAAAATCACCTAACATGATGCAATTTATTTGATATATATAATAATATTACCAACAACAAAACATCTCGATCATTGCATACTTACATAGATAAGGAATATAACTGATCTGGCCATCACATGAAATCACAACAACCACTAGTTAGTTAGTTAACAATCAAAGTATAAGCAACTTGATCTATAGGAACAATAATCACTAATGTAAATTGTTCAACATAAAAGATCATAAAATAAAGGACATAAACCATTGATGACTTGCAGGATCAATAAGGCCACAAGGGATGGTGTCTTACATCTGCAATCCGCATGACACCCGAAAATTCAGAAAATTGCAAAATATCCACCCAAATGTCTCCAGCTGAAAATTGGTGTCTGGAACAAATGAAGAATAGCAGATGTACAGAAATAGGTACATCAAACATCAACAGTGCAACATTAGCAAACCCACAAACCCTGAAATCTCTGAACCCTACAAACACAAATGCAAACTAAACACCAAACTGTTGAAAATCTGCTAAATCTAATATGCACAAATGTAACCTCTGGGTGAGATTACCCTCTGAGATCCAAAGCTAAATAGACTTAGACAATTTTAAACCCTCAAACAAATGCCCAAGACTCTTCACCTTCAATGGATACATCACCCACTGAAAATACACAAGCTAAACAACTCTGTGAAGAAAGATGATCAAATAGCAATTATCCTTCAAAATGAAAGCCTTTATTTTTTATATGTTATTTCCAAGTTGGGCACCCAAATCCCAATGCCATGCTTTCTAGAAAATCATTATTAATTCCCAAAATAATCTTTTCTAAAAAAATCCACCACTCCAAGTTGTCGGTTCAACCAAAAAAGCCATAAATGGAGAGATTTCCCATAACATAAAAAAACTACTTTTTTGGCTCCATAAATTTCAATGCCTTGCTTTATGCATGTATTTATTTATTATTATTTATTTAATATTTATTTTCTAGGATTTGGAAGTTGTACCTAACAATATAATATTAAATAAATATTATTTCCCAATGTAACCTTGTGATCTTGACCTGCTATTTTTGACAACACACCTCAGTTGTGTTGGCACCACTAAAATATTTATTAATTTAATATTTATTTGTCCAAGGTATGAATATTGCATTGGAACAATATAAATAATAAATAATAATATTTTCCAAAGTTATCCTTTTTACCTTTGACTTACTATCTTGGAACAGTGAGGACTTACCATTTTTAGTAAGTGTTACTTTTGGAAAAAGGGACATGAGAAAATCCCTACAAATTGATCCACATGGTGCATTTTATAAGGTTCCACATGGGGTTATGCACACTAAAGACATTAGGGCATACATACATGCAAACTTGGAAGAATATGATCATATGAAGTTAGGGCAAATATACTTGGATGAGTTGACAAATGATAATTTTGAATTGAAAGAAGAATATAGTGCTCTGTATGAGAAGAATTTGGATACCTGGTTGAATTTTCCAGTATTCTTGGATGATGCTTGGGTTAGGTATGTTTTGAGTAGGATTCATGATGAGTTCTTTTGACTTAATGTGCCTTATATGATAACAAAGGATGACATTAAGGCAGTAATTGGCATGTGTTCCACCAAAACAGTTCCGATATTAAAGTCTGTGAAGAATAACACTGTGATACAATTGACTGGTCCCAAGTTTGACAAAAGGGCACTAACAATGAATGATATTGAAAATCTGGTGATAAGGTTTGCCTCAATGGTGATTGGTTATAAGGTCTACTTCTCCAATAGGGAGAATTCAATCTCAACCACTGCTATACACATAGCATATGAAATGGTAAAGAATAATGTAGACTATGAGCTATGTGAATTGTTCTGACAATAATTATTGGAGAATCTAAAAAGGACAAGAGACACAAAATACCCCTTCAAGTATGGAAATCTAATCATTTGTCTATTCTTCTATTATCTGAAGGAGTTACCAGGTATGGACAATATTGGGTGGCTTGATCACTCACCAGTAGCAGTACAGATTAGAAATCATCTACAGAGTTTAGGAAATGTTGATAAACAAAATGTAGCATTATGGGGTTATTTTAAGAATTTCCAAAAGAAAATGCAAGCTAGGGATAGAATCCCTGAAAAGGTTGTGAAGAAATATGAAAAGGACATTGTATTTATGGTGGACAAAGATAAATGCCTTGTGGAGGCTGTAGAACCCAAAACTGTGTGGGTCCCAACCATGGGATATGAAGTCACAGAGGACATCCTAACTGGTTTGGCAAACCTAATATTAAGCAAACCAAAAGATCCTAAGGAGGAAAGATTTGGAGAATTTGAAGAATTATCTCTCAAAGTCCATTTGGAACTAAAACAACCTGAAATCAAGAGGAATGCAAGAAAGTGGGCAATCAAGTTTGTTAAAAGCAAAGGATTTACAGATGAACAAATAAATGAAGCAAGAGCCAAGGCAAAGGCATCCAAGGTTGCAAGTGCTTCAGAAGGACAAACATCAAAAGCTCAAGAGAAGAAAGAAGGAAAATCTGAGAAAGAAAAGCCTACCTCCAGCTCTAGAAGGAGAATAAGAGCCTCATCTTCTGCAACAGCTACCTCTAAGAGTTTCGGACCACTTCATTCTAAAAAGGTTGAGAAAGAAAAGATAAAGCCTACAAATATTGAAGAGCAAGTACTAGAGAAGAAACCGCAAGAGAAGAAGAAAAGAAAGAAAGAAAAGGCCACAAAGAGAGTATATGTAAGCATTGGAGTTGGAGAAGAAGAAGAAGAAGAAGAAGAAGAGGAAATAGAAATAGATGAAGAAGTCAGGGCTAAGAAAGCAAAAATAGATGAAACAATTGCAAGCAAGAAAGAGAAGCCCTCTAGAAAGGGTAAAGACAAGAATAAGAAGAAAGGAGAAAAGACTGAGACCAAAGTAGATAAAGCAACAATAGCATTGGAAGCCACAGTCAATGTATTTTCTTAGCATGGAAACCTAAAACCCATTGCTAATATGTATGATGAAAGATTGGATGAAAATAAGGTGATAATTGAAGCAGAAATTTTAAGATATTTGGATATGTTTAGTAAAACATTAATTGAAGTTATAGATGAGTTACCAGATAGTTTATCCAACATCATGACAGCAAGAAAAGAAGGGGCCATGGCCAAAGATGTTGAGATAAAGGAATATGTCTTGTTGAAACTTTGCCCAAACATCACAAGAGAAGAAAAGGTTAAAGTCACTAAGAAGCTTAGTGATGAATTCATAACCAAGAAGAGAGTCAATGCTCTAATGTCTGGAGACATTGGGAATCTGGTTAAAGAAACTGAGGAGATAACACTAAAAGTGTTACATGAGTTGCAAATCCCAACCATTGCTGACTCTAATGAAGAGGAATAGAATGTTGATGTTGATAATACAGTTTCAGAGATAAATATGGAATAGAATATGGAATAAAGTACAATTAATCCTCTGGTGGGCATAGGGAATGAAGGGAATGTGAATATAGAACAAAGTATGGATCAAGGTGAAACACCTCCTCCAGTAAACTATGGGCAAGTTGAAGAAATAAAAGAGATTGTGAAAGAAAAGAACGCTGAAGAAGCAAAAGTGGCACCTTAAGAAAATGTCCCTGAGGACCAAGGTGAAAAAAGAGAATATGTTGAATAGATGATTGACAATCCTACTCTAGAGATAAAAGGAAATAAGCAACAGCCTATTCAGGAAGATCCTTCAGAGAGACATGATGACAAGGTGTCTCATGAAGAAGACAAAAGAGACACTACTGAGAATGAGTCAGTTAACTCCTTAAGAGAGTTTTTGGAGAAGCAAAAGGAAGCCCAGATTTTGACTGCACCTTAGCTATTGCAAGGAAAAATTAACCTTGCCACAATGTCTCCATTACAAAAGCTGAGACTTGGGACACTTTTTCAACCTACTGCACAAGAAGAGATTCTAAAATCTCATATAGAGACAGTGAGCTAATAGTAGATGCATCGACAATTTTTGAAAAGATAATGCCTAGAATTAAGAGAGATACATCTTTGGGTCCTCCTACTCAATTGAAGAAGCTTATGGAAGCATTCAATTCTCATTTTGAGTCCCTGGAACAAGCTGTAGAAAAGAAGGTAAGGGCAAAGATTGATAGAAAAGGATAAGCTGAGCTTACTAACAAATTTGCCCAAGATAAAATTTTGTTAGATAAGAACATTGAGTATGCACAGATGGCCATTAAAGAAGCTAGTGAACTATATCAATTTTGTCTTACATGGACTGATAATACTAAGGACATAAAAGAGAAAATAAATGGATGGGAAGCTCAAATAATGAAGATCTTTAGAACTTATGATTTGGTAAAAGATGCTATTGGCAATCAGAGGGCACAAGTTGAGACCATTCATTCCAATATACATAAGTTGCAAACCCAGAAAAAGGTTATAAAGTATAGAATGAGCCATCTCTAGGAGATAGCAAGCTTCAAGATTGGATCCTTGACTAGATTAGTAGCAGCAGTAGATAAGACAAGGCAAATCACTGAGGTCCCTACTACCGTGAAGAAAGCAAACAAGTTGGTGTCCCAAGTTATTGAGCATATACTAGTTTTGAGTGATGCTAAGGTCAGTGGGATGAAGAAGTGGAGCAACTGAAGAAGATCTACAAGGATATTCTCCATAAAAAATAGTAAGCAATTTGACTTCACTTGTAAATATGCGGACAATACAAATAATTTTTGAAGTTTTAGTAACTTGTACATATTTTTGTATCATACACCTTTGCCATTGATGTCAAAGGGGGGGAATGAAGCATGTGAAAAACACATAAATAAAATAACTAAAAAAATAAAAAGAGAAGCATGAAGTTAGGGAGACTAGTGTAAAAAGAGTAAGGGGGAGCAGTCTAACAGTTTTTCACATCAAGTGTTGCCATCAATGCCAAAGGGAGAGATTGCTGGCAATTTGGCTGAGCTTGATGTTTTGAAGGTGTTGTCATTGATGGTAACAAGAAAAGGAACAAGGTTGGAAGAGAGATTTTGGTTTGGTAAAGAAGACTTAGTCAGTTTGGCTAAGTGTTGGTAGTGTATAGAGATAGCTACAGAGAGACAGTGTTTGGATTGGCATTGGTCCGCAGTTGAAGGCCTAATCATGTAGTTCAGGTATGTTGTCTGTAGTCCTTACAAGATCTTATATCTAAGATTTCAGCATTTTATATGTTTCGGAAGCATATCTTCAAGTAGCCTAAGTTTGGCATTACAGAGAACAAAGGTAATTAGAACAAAACACTCACTTGTTTTGGTCCACACTCCTCTGGTGTTGCATATCTTATTATGTGGTTTTAAGGTGTTGTAAAAACTTGTATTAAGTCTCTAAATCCAGAGTTGCAGAGTCTGAAGTCCACTAAAATGATAATTTTGAGCTACTGAATATCGCTACTTAGCTTGACAGTGTTTGACTGTGATAGGGTCTGAGTTCTGTTGGTCCACACTTTACCGCAAATTGATAGTATGCTTTGTGGTTCTAAAGGAAATATTGGGAATGTATGAAGCGTCTTTGATATGATTTTGAGCAAGTCTTGTGGTCCACAATGAAAGTTGTAATCTGATAGATAGACTGAGTCAATAATAGTCTATGTTTGAGGCTGACATGATAGTTTGATTTGTGTGCAGTAAGTTCTATTGATTGGAACTTTATTCTAAGGGGTTCTATAGTTGAAGCCAACATATGAGAATGTGATTCAAGCATGGTTTGGGTCCACTATGTATTTTAGTGAAAAGATTTGGTCAATAAGTTACAAATTGTTTGACTACATGCTTCATCTAATTAGGCTAACCTAATATGAAGATTCTAAGTGTTGTGGATATATATATGAGATCTAATTCAGTGTTTGGTGGATTGGTGTGTGAATATGAAGGTGTGTGTATGACATGTGAAATATTGTGATTTTGTGAAGGTGATAAGAGCAGAAAAAGAGAGATCTTGTTTCCATGTAAAAATAGAGCAGTGAAACAGAGCAATCAGAGATGAAGAGTTTTGAGACAATATTTATGTGCTTCATTGGAGCTGTAACCATGCATGTGTAGATACAATCAGAGTAGTTCAACTTGGCAATGAGCCATCCTTCTTTCCTTCTTTCTTTCTCTAGGCAGTGAGCCTTTCTTGCAGTGAGCATTTCTTTGGGCAGTGAGGCTCTTGTAATTTTTTATTGATATTACATAAAAATTATGAGCTAACACTCACCATGGGTTTTCCTAGTTTTGGGTTTTCCATGTAAAAATCTTGGTGTTCATGCATGATGCTTTGTGGTTGCTTCTTCGATGTTTAATTTTCTTTGTTGTTATTTGTGGCAAATGGACTACTAGTTTAATAAGTAAAAGGTTTAATAGAATATTGATTCACCCACCCTCTCAATATTCTAGGTGTTCAACACCCCTAAACCCCCATTGGGGCACATGGCCCCCAGACCCCCCAGCAAGGGGATGATCCCTCAGACCCCTCATAGGTGGGAAACCCCCTTTTGACCTCCCGTCATGAATGATATAGCGTCAGGTACTAGATATAAACATGAAGCTGAAACAAGATTCTTGTTGGTGAAACCTTTCATCCCTTATGGGTGATTTACAAACAATAATAAGAACAATAAATTACATAGGATTTACAAGGTTGATGGCACCTTAATCCTAACATTCTCCCACTTGACATCATACATTATAAATACCCATAGGAAAATAATAAAATAATCAAGCACTAGAAACAAGGCCCATGGCCTCTCTGCACTGAACAAATTTCTCTGTGTTCATAGGCTTGGTTAAAGTATATGCAACATTCTCCTGATTGTCTACCTTCTTCAACTCAATATGTCCATTTGCAACCATTTCTAAAACAAAGTGATACTATACATCAACATGCTTAGTCCGAGCATGATACATAGGATTCTTGGCCAATCAAATAGCACTGTGGCTATCACAACCAATCTGAATGATCCTACAATCAAAACTAATACCTGTACACATTCTCCTCAACCAAATTGCCTCCTTAGAGACATGATTAGTAGACATATACTCTGCTTCAGTGGAGGACAAAGCAACCGTGGGCTACCTTTTGCTCATCCAACTCACTGCTCCGCCAAACAAAATAAACACATAGCCACTAGTAGACATTCAACTATCCAAGCCACCTACCCAATCTGCATCAACAAATCCCTGAATGTCCAAAGTTTTGCCAACACTGTTAGTACCAGAATAAACTAAATAGTAATCAAGAGTACCTGCTAGATATCTAAACACCCTCTTTGTATAATTCTAATGTTTTCTACCAAGGTTAGACATAAATCTTCTCAAAACTCCCACTACTTGGGCAATATCTGGTCTAGTGCAAATCATTGCATACATCAAAGTCCCTAGAACACTAGCATATGGCACATTAGACATATCCTCTAAATCATCCTCATTCTTTGGACACATATCTAATGAAATCTTAGTACCAATGGGTAAAGGAATTCTAACTAGGTTATCATCCTACATACTAAATCTCTGCAAAATGGTATTCGTATACTTACTCTGAAACAACCAAATCCTTATGTTACCTCTGTCCCTCCTGATCTCCATACCTAGAATATACTTGGATGCTCCAAGATCCTTCATATCGAATATACCTAAAAAATTGGCTTTCAATTCACTGTTCATACCCTTAGTATTGCTGAAAAATAACATGTCATCAACATACAATGCAATGATCAGAATAGAATCATCAATAAAATGAATGTACACACAGTGATCCTCCTCACTTCTAACAAAACCTAATTTCAACACAAATGAGTCAATCTTTTGGTACCACATTCTAGGGGACTGTTTCAGACCATAAAGAGACCTCTTCAATCTACAAATCCAATGTTCTTTCCCTTTTACCTCAAAACCTGTAAGTTGTTGCATGTAAATTTCTTCCTTAAGATCTCCATGCAAAAATGTAGTCTTAACATCCATTTGCTCTATTTTTCTTTCAAAAGTTGTAGCAATGGATAAAAGAAATCTAATAGAAGTTAATTTAGCAATAGGAGAGAATATTTCACTGAAATCAACTCCCTCTCTCTGGAGTAGCCCTTGTCTACCATTCTAGCCTTGTACTTCTCCGATGAACTATATGTTCCAAACTTCTTCTTGAAGACCCACTTGCATCCTATGGCCTTTCTTCCTTTGGGCAAATGAACAAGATCCCAGGCATTGCAAGATTCTAAAGGCATCATCTCCTCCTACATGGCTAACTACCAAGACTCACTATCATCTACATGAATAGGTTGCCTATAGGATCTAGGCTCATCGTCAGTAATCAATAAAGAAAATACACAATGGAAATCTAGTGGGTTATACCTATCAACTAGGTTCCGTTATCTTGTGGATCTTCTCGAAGGTGGAGTAATAGACTCTTCAGGTTCTTTTGCATGCTCATCTATACCAATTTCTTTTGTCACAACATATTCTTCCTCATCAAAACTTTCACTCAAGTCTTCTTCAACTTCATCACCCCCAATCCATCATTATGTTCTTCTTGAGGTGCATCTTCATGCTCTAATTCAAAGTGCACTCTCTTCACCTTTTCTTCTTTTTCCCTTGGCTTTTCAAGTTCTAAAATAACACTAATTTCCCTAAAAATAACATTTCTAGAATAGATAATCTTTCGAGCAAGTGGATTCCAAAGCTTATAACCTTTTACATTATCACCATATCCAATGAAAGTACACTTTTTATCTTTTGTATCCAACTTAGTTTATTTTTCTTTAGGCACATGAACATAAGCCTCACAACCGAATACCCTTAAATGTGAAACAGAAGGTTTCTTACCTATCCACATTTCATAAGGAGTTGAAACAACAACCTTACATGGAGATTTACTAACCAAGTAGTTCGCAGTACCCACAGCTTCTGCCCAAAAGCATTTGTTCAACTGTGATTAACTCAACATACTTCTAGCTCTTTCCATTATTGTGTAATTCATCCTTTCTGCCACTCCATTCTACTATGGTGTATATGGAGTTGTTTTTTATCTAACAATACCTGCATGCTTAGAGAATTCAACAAATTCCTTAGAACAATATTCCCCTCCATTGTCATAGCTCAAAATATTTATCTTATGGTCTAATTATTTTTCAACTAAAACTTTAAATTCCTTAAATTTAGTGAAAACTTCATATTTGTGACACATAAAATAAATCTAGGTAAACCTTGAGACATCATCAATGAAGGAAACAAAATATCAAGATTTTTCAATTGATTCAACATCCACTGGACCAAAAACATCTGAATGAATAAGTTCCAATTTATCATTAGATTTGCTAGAGCCTAAAGGAAATTGAGATCTATTCTATTTTCCAAACACACAATGTTCATAGGATTTGAAACTCTCATTAGAATAGGATAAACCGTCTAACAATTTTTATTTAAGATAGTCTTTTTACCAAATTGACTTATGTGGCCCAATCTACGATGATACAACATACATGTATTTCTAGTATTAGCCTCAGATGCATAAGAGGCATTACAAACAATAATGGCTTCTAGCTTAAACAAAGTTCCCAATCTTTTCCCCTTTGCTACCACCAAGTTTTCTCTCACCAATTTGTAGCCATGCTTATCAAATGTCACATGCATTCCCAAATCATTCAACTTTGAAACAAAAATCAAATTTCTAGCCAATCTAGGAATGTGTAAAACACCAGGGAGGGTTTTAATTCTCCCATCACTGAAACACAACATTACCTTCCCTCATCCAACAATAGGATATGTAGATTTGTCCCCGAGGTACACATTTCCTCCATCATACTCTTCATATGTGGAAAAACATTCTTTATGTGGGATCATGTGGTATGAGCATCCCGAGTCAATCAACCAATGATAATGAGAAGTTCAACATTACATGCAAAAAGTAAAACCTCATCACCTGCATTCGAAGACTTATCAATAGTAGAATCCCCTTGTTTCTTCGGGTTTCTACATTTCTTTTTCACATGTCCTCTCTTTCTTCAGTTCCAACACTTGAATATGTTCTCCTTTCTAGGAGTCTTAGAATAGCCCTTAGACTTGTCTTTAGACCCCTTCTGATCTCCTTTTGGTCCTCTTTCCATAGACCTTCCCCTAACACTGAGAGCATCCCCTGAACTATCCAAACTTTTCATTCTGAATTCATGTGACAACAGAACTGAAACAAGGGCATCCCACTTCAGATCTGTGAGTTTAGCAGTGATAGCCAAAATAACATTCTCCCATGACTTAGGTAAAGAATTGAAAAGAAATATACATTTATCTTCCTCATTCACATCAACATCTACATATGCTAGTTCACTCAATAACAAATTAAATGAATTCAAATGCTATGCAACTAATTCACCCTCTTTCATTTTCATGGAAAATAATTTACGCTTTAAATAAAGATTATTTACCATATACTTGGCTTGGTAGATCTCACCTAGACACTTCCACAAGCTATTTGCAGACTTCTCACCCATAACATTCAGTAGAATAGAATCTGCAAGACACAACCAGCTTGTACCTCATGCCTTTTTATCTAGTCTATCCCACTGATCTTGAGCAACATCATCGAGTTTCTTCTCTTTCATAATAGCCAACCACTAATTTCTTTCCTCAAGAAAATCCTCCATCTTCAGTTTCCACAATTCGTACCCCATGCCATTAAACTTTTCAATATCCAACCAAGAGGTAGAAGCAACAGTGGATGCAGCCATGATATCTACACAAGATCTGCAAACAAAAAACAACCAAATCTCCCACTACAGCTAAAAAACCTTTTCACTACCACCCAAGAATCAAAACTAGCCAAGCTCTAATACCAAATGTTAGAAATGAAGGCAAACCACACAATAGAAATCTGATTCAAACCTTATTTATGTCCTCTAAACAATGTAGAATCAATGGAGATTGCAATAGAAATAAAACCCACTACACAGAAATAACATGCCTTAAGAACTGAACACATAACACAGTATGTAACGTGGAGAAAACCCTTTCGAGTAAAAAAACTCCACCAAGAAAAGAGGCTCCAAGTTATATTATCTTAAAATATGAGATTACAATACATGCACTTCCTCTTCTTCTTCAGTCTTCAATCTTGTGGCACCTGTTACTCTCAACTTCTAAAAATATAGTACAAATATCCTTATAAAATGGGGTTGCCTTATAGGGCAATAAAACTGACATAATATCGATCGTCAGATCCGTGACATAATGATGAACAGTCTAGTTTTACAATGATAAAATATAAATAAAATGTGGTTTCAAGGGCACTGCCCTTGAACCCCCATCTAGGCACATGGCCCCAAGACCCCCACTAAGGGATGATCCCCCCGGACCCCTCCTAGGGGGGAAACCCCCTGCAACCCTCCATCATGGATGAATTAGCATCGGGTATCAGATATTAACATGCGGCTAAAACAAGATCGTTGTTAGTGAAACCTTTTATCCCTTGTGGGTGATTTACAAATAATAATAGGAATAATAAATTACATAAGATTTACAAGGTTGATGGCACCTTAATCCTAACATCTTGGACACCTGCACATCTTAAGGATGCATGTGCGCCTGACGGATGTGAGCACCCTACTCGGATGCTAATGCCTGAAAATGACACTAGCGCTTCACAAATTTTCCTTTTCAAATTTCACCAATTGCTAAGTCTATGGTTCCTAACACTATGGTGTTACAAATTCTCAGTCTGGGAGCATCATTCTTCCACCTAGAGAATTATTCCGACCTCTACAGTATCTTTTTGGGTATCCTTTACATGCTTATTTGCTTTCAACACTTTATTTATGTACTTTAGCGTAGCTTATCACTTAGTATCATCAATTCGCTAAAGTGAGGGCAAAATGTAACGTAGAAAATTGTGTACCCTCACAATTTCATGATATGTTTCTCTTGCTTTAGTGTCCACACCTGTAGCATGTTTTTAGGGTCATCAAACCTAATCTCTTGGCCTATTTTTCCCTCATCACTAACTATTTGCTAAAAATGTATGTTGAATCAAATATTTACTTGTTATACTTTTTACAGAACATGTGTGGAGTTTAGAGGAATATTCCTAGGGTCACACAAGTGCCCCGTGCAGACATCCCTGTGCCATGCTAGAATCCTGAATATGGCAAAATTTCAAATGAAGATTCCTTAGCCCATTTTAAAAATCTTCCAAAAGGGTAATGCTCATGCAACCTCAAAATGGTCCCTATAGCATATCCAACTTGGCAGATTCCCCTCTTGCATGCAAAGGAGGAATATGAACAAAAAGGAGAACCCTTGAATATTTGAGGACTCTTGGATGACTAAATTTCCTCTTGGCTCTTTGAAAAATGTACATAAATATTCTCTCAACCACTATGGAAGGATTGTAAACACTCTTCTGAATAGCCTTTACAGATTCAATGCTCATTGTATTGGGGCATCTCTCATTGTCCACTTTGCGAGCTATTAATCAGATTTGGAATTGGAAAGAGGCTCTTTCACTCAAGGGTTTGTGTTGTTCAACAACAGATTGCAACCTCAAGGAGCTTGCAGCCTCCTCCACAACATCCAAATCTGGTAATATTGTTCTATGATTATAGAATAGTATCATTTTATTGTTATTGCTTTTATACAGCATCATTTTGGCAAATTCTTGTGGTGTAGACCACCACCCATTTTACCATACGCACACTAGGGTATTTTCCCCATAGACCGGGGGTAAATACTAATAGATTTGTATTTTGTTATTGCTCTTAACTCCTAGACACACTTAGGGTAAGAGCTTGGACACATTTGTGTTTTTACTTCTCTTGTATCTGTATGCTGAAAATCATGACTCAGTGACCTCAGGGGTAGTTGAGTCAGCTTTGCCACACACATGGACCCTCTCTCCTTGCCATGGGGTGAACCACCACGTCAGTCTCGCTCTCGTGGAAGTAGCAAGTCAAGAGGAGATGAGACAAGGGGGTGGTCTGGCTCGTTGGAGAGCTAGACTTCACGGAGAGGGTTCGGCCAGTCTTGGGGCGTACATTGTTGTGCATTTGTTTGAATGTGGTGTTATGTGACTGTAGTTGTAAAGATAACTATATGACCCAAAGGGTCACTAGTCACCATTTTCCTATTTAGGTTTTGGATGTTCCAACGTTGTCTAGGTAGGCTTTTGTTCTCATTGATGTTTAACTGTCATTTGTTGGATGATTACTTGTTGTATCAGGAGTTGTCTAACTTCTTCTCATTGTTGTTGAATGATTAGTTGATCTTGTTGCTACCTAGGATGGATCTCATCTATCTCATTGAGGATTGCCTTCACCCACTCACCTTTAACTCCAGGGCACATTCATGAGCCGAGACAAGAGAGAGGTGGTTTAAGATAACCTTGACTTGACCTAGGGTTTCGACTTAGGGTTTGTGTGATCTAACATTTGACTTTATGTTGACTTTGTTTGATCTTGTGATAAAACCAAGGGTTTTGACCAATGTTTGACTGAATTTAACTTTGCAAAACCTTCTATGTTGCTATTGTTTTTGTTCTTTTTGGATTTTATATGCATGCAAGCCTATATGAGTGCAAATTGTCTTTTTGTGCTTTTTTATGTTTTTGGAAATCAAAGTGCTTTTTGTTAATCTAAGAATTAGAAAATGTATGTAAGCTTGATGAAGTTACCTAATGCAATGTAATCTATGTTTTTGTTTATTTTCCAAATAGGTGGATCAATCTAATCTAAAAAAGGAAATTGCTTTTAATCTATGAACTTTGGAAAGGGAAACTAATTTAACCATGCAAATCTACTTAGCCTATCAAGGAAAAAGAAAACATATTTTTTACTATTCCCAAGAAAAAAGTTTTGATTATCTAATTACTATGAAATGAAAAAAGTATAAAGGAACCTAGAGACACGTGACCCTCCACTACCCTCAGATATCCTTATATCAGCAACCTCTAATCCTCTTGTAGCAGAAGGGTGATCCTCTTGGTGACAACAAGAAAAGAAAAGTAAAAGAAGCTTTGAAGCTTTGAAAAGAGCTCAATGAGAGCTTGATTAGCACTATGGCTTGTGATGTGAGTAGTGTATGGATGCAAACAAGCTTGTATGAAAGCTAGATGAGACAACAAATAAAAGCAAAAGGCTCCTACATCATGTATGAGCATGAGAATGCTTGATTTGGAGAGCAATAACCTACAAGAACTGTGTGCAGAAATGAAATTGCCTCCCTTTGTGCTTAGGGGAGGGGATATTTATAGGTTAGAAGAAGGGATGAGAGGTGAAGAAGAAGAAGAGTTAACTCAATTTGATTGAAGAGTTAAATCAGAAGACACAAGAGTGATCTGGGCTAAGATTGGAGTGATATACAAAGTAAAAGCTTATCACTCAAGAAGAAGTGAAGAAAGATGAACGCATGAGAATGCATGGGAATGCATGAATTGATAACTACAAATGAAAAAGAGCTAAATATGCATGAGTGGGTACATGAAATAGTTAGATCTATCTTTGGCATGAAATTTCATGCAAACAAGAAGAAAAATAGGTGAAAATGGAGCTATTTTGAGCTAGAAACTCAAGTCAATTTACAGCAGAAACACAATAGGCTCACCCATTGGTCACCCCTTGCACTAG
Organism: Cunninghamia lanceolata; assembly: GCA_027924645.1. NCBI lineage: Eukaryota > Viridiplantae > Streptophyta > Pinopsida > Cupressales > Cupressaceae > Cunninghamia > Cunninghamia lanceolata. The sequence continues at coordinate 12,033,760 of BSBN01000904.1, forward strand.
TCAGGGTTGGCTAGGGGCAACCCATGGGCAACCCTCAGAGGAGGGAACGTGGGTGACATTCCATTATGAGAGATGTTATAGTAGATGAAAAGGAGTGGATCTGCCTCCAGAAACAGGTCAGTCATGTGTGAAAATCCAAATCTCCACTTGCAAAAGTAGGATCTCCTAGGGGAGATCTAGAAATAATAGGGGGAGATTTGGATTGGTTGAGTGAAAATAAAAACTGAAAGTTAGAGATGGCTAGGGAGGGCCTCTAGAAGACCTCTAGGGGTGGGAATGGATAAAAAAAAACTAGGGAAAAGTGAAAACTCACCTACAAGACACATATAAGTCTTAGGGATAGGGCCGCAAGCACATAAAACACAAATTGACAAGTGTCAAAAAAGTGTCAAAAATTGTCGAAAACAAAGAGAAAGAGAAAATGACAAACGGGGAACAACACAAGGAGGAAGAAAAGCATGCGTCACCAAGAGAATTGCTACTGAGAGGATGTTATTTCATGTTTACATGTATGTGACAAGGATGTGAATCATCATAGGGGTCCTCATAGAGGCTATGCTTGATTTTGGTGCTTACATATTTGCCCACTTGGGGACAGTAGTCTACATGTAGGGTAGGTACCATTCTCGAACTAGGCCTTACTTGTTGTCAATTTTTGTACAATTGTACCTGTAATAACTAGTATTAGTCCAGCATCTGAATATATTAAAAATGAGTAATGAAAACTAAAATGATGAACATAGTAAGATCATTAGAGTTCTGTTGGTTTTCTTCCCAAACTAGATGCTTCCTAGTTATCCCTACAAGGTAGCCATCATTGATCAACAGGATTTCTAGGCCAAGGGCCAACAGTATAGGAGATAGACCCTATAAATATCTCCTCTCCTTCTTTAGGCTCTGTAGAACCAAGGGGGGTATTCCCTATTCAACATCTGTAAAATATGCATGTGAACTTACTGGGATGTTGACACAAAGCAAATAAACCCTCTCTTATGTAGACCAAAATTGTAAAATAAGTGCAAAGGGGCTAGCTTTGGGCCTATGCTCAATTTTGAGAAAGAGGATTTTGGTCCTAAAACTACTTCTAATGTCCTAAAGGTTTATATTTGAAGTTTGAATTTGTATTTTGTATTTGGATGCAAGACTGGGACCTTGGGTTGTAACCTCAATACAAGACCAGACTAGTGCCTATCTCAGGGCTCAGAGTCAATAGACATACACAAGTGAATGATTACCATAAACTTGAATCAATAACTAAGTTTCAAGGGGAAATTTTTTAGTGTATGCCTTATAGATACTTCCCAATACGGAGTATTTAGTCATTCATACTTGATGATATCCCTATTGTAGCATACCCTTCCCAATGCTTAACCTAAAATATTTAATTTATTCCTTGAACAAAGATAAGAGATTAGACATTCAACACATAAAATCCATGTTCCTGAATCCCAAATAACCCTTAGCTATTTAGATTCAAAAGAAAAGATACCCACAACTTGGAGACAAACAACTGAACACATGCAACAATGCATTTCTCATATAAAAACAACATGAAACCAGCAAAATTATGCATAAAACATTCAACATATGATTCATAAACTCACAAGACACCCAACAGAGCCATCAGCAAAGCTGTACCTTATTACTCCGCAAAAATTTTGCCCAATCTTCAACCAGAAAAATGAGTAACACATTTTTTTTATATATACTCAGAACATGTACTCAGCAATTAATTACATGGTCTACTCAAAATGCTGCCAGATACATCGCACCAAAAATGGCACCCAAAACATTCAATGCTCTAGGTAGAAGAAGAAGGGAGTGGTTGAATTCGAGAAGTGTGCCGCCGCTTGAAGATTTTCCTTTAAAAATGGTAGCTGGCCTGTCCATCCATCGACCCATATCTCTGCAATCTATCATTATGTCTGACCTATCGATTTCAGGATGTAGCAATGGTTTGCGTACTTCTGAAGTTTCTTCCCGCTTGAAATGATGTAGTGAACATAGAAATTCCCTCCTTCCCTAAAAATTTGAAGTAGGCCGTCGATTCTTTTCCTCCCGCCGAGATCTGCGGCCTCAAATCATGCTGAAAAGTCCACAACCAATGAAAACATGCTACGCAGGAGCATTATCCCCTTTGACTTTTCACATCACGAACATACATTTCTACCTTTTTGTCTATTTTTCCTTTTCCGCCTGATGCTCATTTAAAACTCTTGTATATGCAAAAGTACATACATGCAACTGCATTTGGATATGTGGCAGCATCTGGTTGGAACTCTATCACTATGCCTTAGCATCTCCATCAGCGAGAAAATGTATCTCCATTTGCATCTGCGGTTGTATATGAGATTGTATGCACATACAATCACCAACATACAAGGGCAGACCCCAAATCTTCATAAAACAAATTGCAAAGCACCATCAGGTACAAGCCTTGTATCTAACTCCTTTGAATATCACATTGTATATTGCACATACAATGTGCAACATACATACAACCACGGACTTCATCACTTTTATCAGTCGGATTGGAAAACATTAAAATTTGGCTTGTATTTACCTCATTGTATCTCTCATTGTATATCGCATGTACAATGCGCAATATACAACCCACAGACCCCAGTTTGAAATCTGCCAGAACACATTTTCCTTTGCATCTAGGATTGTATGTGTGTCCTTTGTATCTTGCATTGTATATGCACACACATACAACCCACGAAACATACAACAGCACAGGCTCCACCAGGTTCTTGAAGAATGTTGACTTTGACCATAACTTTCTTGTATGTTTCTTTGTATATGCCCATCGTAATCTGATTGTATATTAGAGACATACAATCCCAATATACAACCGCGTATTTCAACCATCTCATAAATGTAGTTTAGTTTTCAGCCGCGTCCACTTTGCATATTTCACATTGTATGTACAGTTGTCTCCTCTCCTTCTTTAGGCTCTGCAGAACTAAGGGGGTATTCCCTATTCAACATCCGTAAAATATGCATGTGAACTTACTGGGATGTTGACACAAACTAGATAAATCCTCTCTTATGCAGACCAAAACTGTAAAATAAGTGCAAAGGGGCTAGCTTTGGGCCTATGCTCAGTTGTGAGACAGAGGATTTTGGTCCTAAAACTACTTCTAATGTCCTAAAGGTTTATATTTGAAGTTTGAATTTGTATTTTGTATTTGGATGCAAGACTGGGACCTTGGGTTGTAACCTTAATACAAGACCAGACTGGTGCCTATCTCAGGGCTCGGAGTCAATAGACATACACATGTGAATGATTATCATAAACTTGAATCAATAACTAAGTTTCAAGGGGAAATTTTTTAGTGTCTGCCTTACAGATACTTCCCAAGACTGAGTATTTAGTCATTCATACTTGATGATATCCCTGTTGCAGCATACCCTTCCCAATGCTTAACCTAAAATATTTAATTTGTTCCTTGAACAAAGATAAGAGATTAGACATTCAACACAAAAAATCCATGTTTCTAAATCACAAATAACCCTTAGCTATTTAGATTCAAAAGAAAAGATGCCCACAACTTGGAGACAAACAACTGAACACATGCAATGATACATTTCTCATATAAAAACAACATGAAACCAGCAAAATTACGCATAAAACATTCAACATATGATTCATAAACTCACAAGACACCCAACAGAGCCATCAACAAAGCTATACCTTATTACTCCACCAAAATTTTGCCCAATCTTCAACCAGAAAAATGAGTAACATGTTTTTTTTGGATATACTCAGAATGTCTACTCAGCAATTAATTACATGGTCTACTCAAAATACTGCCAGATACATTGCACCAAAAATGGCGCCCAAAACATTCAATGCTCCAGGTAGAAGAAGAAGAAGGAAGTAGTTGAATTCAAGAAGTGTGCCGCCGCTTGAAGATTTTTCTTTAACAATGGTAGCTGGCCTGTCCATCCATTGACCCATATCTTTGCAATCTATCATTATGGCTGACCTACCGATTTCGGGATGCAGCAATGCTTCGCATGCTTCTGAAGTTTCTTCCCGCTTGAAATGATGCAGTGAACACACAGAAATTCCCTCCTTCCCTGAAAATTTGAAGCAGAGCGTCGATTCTTTTCCTCCCACCGAGATCTACAACCTCAAATCATGCTGAAAAGTCCACAACCAATGAAAACATGTCATGTAGGCGCATTATCCCCTTTGACTTTTCACATCGCGAACATACATTTCTACCTTTTCACCCATTTTCCCTTTTCCACCTGATGCTCATTTAAAACTCTTGTATATGCAAAAGCACATACACGCAACTGCATTTGGACACGTGACAGCATCTGGTTGGAACTCTATCGATGTGCCTTAGCATCTCCATCGGTGAGAAAATGTATCTCCATTTGCATCTGCGGTTGTATATGAGATTGTATGCGCATACAATCACCAACATACAAGGGCAGACCCCAAATCTTCATAAAACAAATTGCAAAGCACCCTCAGGTCCAAGCCTTGTATCTAACTCCTTTGTATATCACATTGTATATCGTACATACAATGTGCAACATACATACAACCACAGACTTCATCACTTTTATCAGTTGAATTGGAAAACATTGAAATCTGGCTTGTATTTACCTCATTGTATCTCTCATTGTATATCGCATGTACAATGCGCAATATACAACCCACGGACCCCAGCCTAAAATCCACCAGAACATATTTTCCTTCGCATCCGAGATTGTAGGTGTGCCCTTTGTATCTTACATTGTATATGCACACACATACAACCCACGGAACATACAATAGCATGGGCTCCACCAGGTTCTTGAAGAATGTTGACTTTGACCACAACCTGCTTGTATGTTTCTTTGTATATGCCCATTGTATATCTGATTGTATATTGGGGACATACAATCCCAATATACAACCGCAGATTTCAACCATCTCATCAATGCAGTTTACTTTTTGGCCGCGTCTACATTGCATATTTCACATTGTATGTGCAGTTGTCTCCTCTCCTTCTTTAGGCTCTGCAGAACCAAGGGGGGTATTCCCTATTCAACATCCGTAAAATATGCATGTGAACTTACTGGGATGTTGACACAAACCAAATAAATCCTCTCTTATGTAGACCAAAACTGTAAAATAAGTGCAAAGGGGCTAGCTTTGGGCCTATGCTCAATTGTGAGATAGAGGATTTTGGTCCTAAAACTACTTCTAATGTCCTAAAGGTTTATATTTGAAGTTTGAATTTGTATTTTGTATTTGGATGCAAGACTGGGACCTTGGGTTGTAACCTCAATACAAGACCAGCCTGGTGCCTATCTCAGGGCTCGAAGTCAATAGACATACACATGTGAATGATTACCATAAACTTGAATCAATAACTAAGTTTCAAGGGGAAATTTTTTACTGTCTGCCTTATAGATACTTCCCAAGACTAAGTATTTAGTCATTCATACTTGATGATATCCCTGTTACAGCATACCCTTCCCAATGCTTAACCTAAAATATTTAATTTGTTCCTTGAATAAAGATAAGAGATTAGACATTCAACATAGAAAATCCATGTTCCTGAATCCCAAATAACCCTTAGCTATTTAGATTCAAAAGAAAAGATGCCCACAACTTGGAGACAAACAACTGAACACATGCAACGATGCATTTCTCATATAAAAACAACATGAAACTAGCAAAATTATGCATAAAACATTCAACATATGATTCATAAACTCACAAGACACCCAACAGAGCCATCAGCAAAGCTGTACCTTATTACTCAACCAAAATTTTACCCAATCTTCAACCAGAAAAATGAGTAACACATTTTTTTTTGATATACTCAGAATGTGTACTCATCAATTAATTACATGGTCTACTCAAAATACTGCCAGATACATCGCACCAAAAATGGCACCCAAAACATTCAATGCTCCAGGCAGAAGAAGAAGAAGGGAGTGGTTGAATTCGGGAAGTGTGTCGCCGCTTGAAGATTTTCCTTTAAAAATGGTAGCTGGCCTATTCATCCATTGACCCATATCTCTACAATCTATCATTACAGCCGACCTACCGATTTCGGGATGCAGCAATGGTTCGTGTGCTTCTAAAGTTTCTTCCTGCTTGAAATGATGCAGTGAACACACAGAAATTCCCTCCTTCCCTAAAAATTTGAAGCAGGCCGTCGATTCTTTTCCTCCCATTGAGATTTGCGGCCTCAAATCATGCTGAAAAGTCCACAACCAATGAAAATATGCCACACAGGCGCATTATCCCCTTTGACTTTTCACATCGCGAACATACATTTCTGCCTTTTCACCCATTTTGTCTTTTCTACCTGATGCTCATTTAAAACTCTTGTATATGCAAAAGCACATACACACAACTGTATTTGGACACGTGGTAGTATCTGGTTGGAACTCTATCGCTGTGCCTTAGCATCTCCATCGGCAAGAAAATGTATCTCCATTTGCATCTGTGGTTGTATATGAGATTGTATGCGCATACAATCACCAACATACAAGGGCGGACCCAAATCTTCATAAAACAAATTGCAAAGCACCATCAGGTCCAAGCCTTGTATCTAACTCCTTTGTATATCACATTGTATATTGCACATACAATATACAACATACATACAACCATGGACTTCATCACTTTTATCAGTCAGATTGGAAAACATTGTAATCTGGCTTGTATTTACCTCATTGTATCTCTCATTGTATATCGCATGTACAATGCACAATATACAACCCACGGACCCTAGCTTGAAATCTACCAGAACATATTTTCCTTCACATCTGGGATTGTATGTGTGCCCTTTGTATCTTGCATTGTATATGCACACACATACAACCCACGGAACATACAACAGTGCGGGCTCCACCAGGTTCTTGAAGAATGTTGACTTTGACCACAACCTGCTTGTATGTTTCTTTGTATATGCCCGTTGTATATCCAATTGTATATTGGGGACATACAATCCCAATATACAACCACAGATTTCAACCATCTCATAAATGCAGTTTACTTTTTGGCCATGTCCACTTTGCATATTTCACATTGTATGTGCAGTTGTATGTACAATATACAACGACGGATACCAACCTGCACATACAATAGATTTGAAACTTTTTGATGTCCGACATTGTATCTACCCATTATATGTCGAATATACAACAATATATTCATGCAACCTTTCAATACAACGCGGAATATTCTAGGAATCTACCATGTACATCTACTTTTGCATGCCTGGAATTGTATTTGAATGACACATACAAACCTGATATGCATACAACCATTTTTTGCACTTTTTGAAGCCGATTTGACTTATTTTCGGGTTCGGCATTGTACATATGCACTTGTATATACAAAGACACATACATACAATGATACATACAATAGATTTCACCACCGCATAAAGGGTTTTTGGACTTAGCATTTTTTCTTTCTTTTCTAGCGCGATGGGAGAAAGCGGTAATGCAATGCAAAGGGGCCGGTCAACCTACGAGTGCTAAGGCATGAAAATGCAACTTAAATGATTGATGACTTGCTACAGGAGGTCAACAATGAATTAAAAGATACAATGTAGGAGGCCAAGGGGAAATAAAACCTAAGGCATTAAGAGTTTGAGGGAATAAAAATATAAGCTTGCAGACTTGACTCAAAACCCTAACCCTAGGTAGACACCACCATTGGCTCCGACTGGGGACGTACGAGTGCAAGGCTGCAGCGAGAACTAGACCACTCCGAGACAGACTAGGTAAAACACAAAATGCAAAACAACACTAACTATACAAGGTATGTACAGACTATTCACACCTAATTTACAATGTGCACACAAGATATCCATTCATGAGAAGTAAGGTTTTAGGAACTGACCGTGCACAGGCAATTCCAGTAGTTCACCATTTAGGGCCTAGAGAAAGTAGAAATCTTCTCCATGAGTATTACTAATTTGATATGGACACATCCATAAGGGCTCAAATTTACCATGCTTGCCCTTATCCTGACTCTTTGCATTCCAAACAAGGACTAAGTCACTTATCTGAAATTGCCTTTCTATAGCCCTTTTATCAAACAAATATTTCACCTTCTGTTGTTTCTTGATATTTGTCTTCTGTGCTTCTCTTCTAATTTCATCTAATGCAACCAATTGATTTATCCTTTCATTCATTGAGTCCTCAATCTCTTCATCATTTTCTTGTATGAATCTATAAACTGGCAAGAGATTATTCACGGGTAGCTTAGCTACTGCGCCATACACTAGCTCAAAAGGTGACCTTCCAATTGCTTTCTTCACTGTTATCCGGTCAGCCCATAGTGCCATCTTTAATTTTGAATCCCATGCCCTTTTGTTCTTGTCTACCATCCTTTTCATTATTTTCATAAGGCTTCTATTACTTGATTCCGCCTGATTGTTTCCTTGTGGATGATATGGTGATGCATATGACAAATCAATCCCATAGTTGTTACAAAAATCAACAAACTCACCAGATCTAAAGCACATGGCATTGTCTGTGACCACTTTGACTGGCACTCCAAATCTGATAATAATGTGTTCCAAAATGAAATCCATCACCACCCTACTTGTAGCTTTCTTAGTTGGAATGGCTTCAATCCATTTAGTAAAATAGTCAGTAGAGACCAAAATCCAACTATATCCTCCACTCGATCTTTCTAAAATTTCCCCTATAAAATCAGTTCCCCATTGCTGAAATGGAGCCTCCACAGTTACAGTTCTAAGGGGTAATGCACCTTCATACTTAAGTTTTCCTGAGAACCTTTGACAGGGATCACATTTTCTTACCATCTTTTGTGCATCTGAAAAGAGAGTCGGCCACCAATAGCCTACTCTAAGAATTTTGTGAGTTGTTGTCTTGGCAGTGTAGTGTCTACCGCACATTCCTTTGTGCATGTCATTTAAAATATCCATAGCTTGATTTCCATCCACACACCTAAGTAGTACACCATCAGGATTCCTCCAATATAATTTTCCTTGAATAATTATGTATTTGATAGCATGTAACTTTAAGGTCCTTTTTTGACTATCACTGAGATGGGAAGGACAATTCAAATTCCGCAAATAATACACAATATCCTTGTACCATTCAGATTTTGACATGTTAACAACTTCATCCTGAACTACATTTACCTGGCATGCTTCCAAATTTGATTGTGCCATCATCTTAGCCAAACCCTGTCCCCTTACCAATTTTGTATTTTGTATCTCAATGTTGAACTCTTGTAACTTGTTAATCCACCTACATCTTCTTCCTGTCACTTCTTGCTGAGTGAAAATGTACTTAATTGCTGCATGGGGCACATATGCAACTATCTGAGATCCTACTAAGTATGGCCTAAAGCTTTTGACTGCCCTGACTAATGCGTATGCCTATTTTTCCATGATATCATATTTTAATTCAGTTGCCTGCAACAATATGCTAAAGAAAGCAATAGGTTGCTCAAAACCATCTTCATTTTTTTGTAAAAAATATGTAGCAATAGTGTGAAAAGAGGAAAATGAGAACAACTGAAGTGGCTTAGAAAAATTACGAGATCTCAACATAGGAGCCATCTTTATAGCCTCTTTGATGTTCAGAAATGATCTAGTTGCTTCACTTTCCCATTTGATAGTTTCACCCTTCTTCAACATTTTAGAAATATCCTTTGTAATCTCTACAAAGTTGGGAATGAATCTTCTAACAAAGTCAATCTACCCAAAGAAAGACTGAATGCCTTTCACTATTTTAGGAATTTGAATTCTATCAATTGTAGCAACCCTTTCAGAATCAATCCTGACTCCATCCTTGGAAACAATGTGTCCTAATAGTTTTCCTTCTATTATCCCAAAAGTACATTTATTTGGGTTAAGTGAAATGCCATATTCCAATGCCCTAATAAAAATTTGTTCTAGATGCATGCAATGTTGCTCTTCCTTTTTTGAATAAGCAGTTAAATCATCCTGATATACAGCCAAAATTGAGTCAATCAATCCTACAAAAGCAACATCCATAGCCCTCTAAAATGTAGCACCTGCATTTGTTAGTCCAAATGGCATTCTTACATATACATAAGTCCCCCATGGAGAGGTGAAGGTAGTTTTGTATTGTTCAAATTCTTTCACCTTCACCTGATTATATCCTGAAAATCCATCCATCATGGATAAAAGCTCACAACCAGTTATCTTTTGCAACATAGCCTCCATGTTAGGCAGTGGATAATTATCCTTTAAAGAAGATACATTTAAATTTCTGAAGTCCACACAAAGTCTTATATCACCATTTTTCTTTCTAACTGGGACAAGATTGGACACCCACGTTGAGTGTCTGATAGGCACAATTATTTCAGCCTCCCTAAGCTTTACAATCTCTTCTTGCATTTTTGGAGCCAAAGTTGGGTTAATAGGTCTTTGTTTCTGTCTGAATGGCTTAGCTCCAAGCTTCAAAGGAATCTCATGCTGGAATAAGTCTTCTCTATAAGCTTTTAGGTCCTCATATGACCATGCAAAGACATGCTTATATTTTTTTAATAATGCAATCAACATACTTCTGATGTGTGGCTTGAGTTGTTTGCCAATATATACCCTTTTGGGGGCATGGCATGTCCCCAAGTTTATCTCCTCCAAGTCATCCTTGTTTGTAGGAGATGCCTTTATAACAAACTGGTCTCCATTGTCCAATGCCCTTTCTAAAGCAACTAACCCTTTGGGGATTTTATTTGTTTTGAGTTGAATTACTTCTTTCCCCAAAAGAGTTTCTTTTCCATTCACAACTTCTACAAAGTTCTAAAAATCAATCTCTTGGTTCTCGTATTCATCTATGCAGTGTAGGAACCTCAACAAATTTCTATCATCATCAAACACCTTCCAACTGCATATATTATCTGGTACTGCAGGTCTAATTTTAACTTCAACATTTGTAACATCAGACAGAGTGACATCATCCGGCCTTATGGCCACATTAGCTAAAAAGTCTTCCATGACATTCTTTGATCTTTCTATCCAATTTATTGAAAAAGCATCAAATAATTCAATTGTTTTCCATACAGCATGCTTATATTGTTTTATCCTCTTATTTTTTGAAGCATATTTATCTCTCACCTGGGAAACAATTAATTCTGAATCTCCAAACACTTTTAGCATCTTAATCCCATGCTTCAAAGCAACATTTAATCCTAGTAGCAGAGCTTCATATTTTGAAATATTATTTGTGTAGGCAAACTTTAATAGGAAAGAGAATTTCAGAAGCTTACCTGTTGGAGACAAAAACACAACTCCAGCGCTAGAACCCTCCTTTCAACAAGCTCCATCAAAATACATAGTCCAGAGACCCTGTTGGTCAAGTTCTTGAATGCAAAAATCTCTCCTTTCGCTTCCTTGATCATCTGAGACAATCTAGAATTCTTATAGTTAGTATCCACAAAATAGATATGCTCTTCTGAATCTTGATCTTCAACTGTTTCTGGTGACCTCTCTTCTCTGACCAGTTTGACATCTCTACCATTCATTGGGAACACGGCATGTGATAAATCTAACTGCATACTTCCTCCAACCAATGTTGCCCATCTTCTTGACAACAGCATACCATACTGTGGCTTTATGTCAACTACTGTTATGTTAATTCTGTATGTCTTTTCTGGATATGTTGCTAGCATAAAATCCACATCCTTCATGATTCCTATAATTGGTACCTCCCTAGCATCCATTGCATAGTATTTTCCACATGCCTTATCTATTTTCAATCTAGCTTGTTGCATGATAGCCAGAGGCATAATATTTGTTGATGCTTCTGAGTCAAGCATACAATTCTTGATTACTTTTCCATTGATAACAAGGGAGACATAAAATGGTTCAACTTGTGAAGGGCATTTTGTCATTGTCACCCCCAGATAGACTTCTGGAACCTCATCCTCATCAATACACAAGGCTTGTTTCTTACCCTGAGTCTCAACATTCTGCTCGGCCTGACAAGTTACTCCTGAAATTAGGGACAATGCTTTATTCTTGAATTCTTCAACTTTCATCATCTTCATCAATGGAACAGAGACTTTTATCTGGCATAAAACCTGAGTTATGTCAAAGGGAACATAATTTTGTATAACATTTGTAGCTTGAGCCATGGTTTTATTCTTATCCTGATCTGATCTAGCCTTAATTTTAATGGCCTTCTGACTGTCATCCACGACCTGAGAATTCTTATTTTGATCCTCATTTTGGGGAACTTCATTTTTTGATCTTTGAGAGTCATGACTTGGTTTTTACTTAGAATTTTTCTTATTATTATTTCATCGCGTCTTATGTGGTTCAGCCACTTTATGATTATGCATTGGTTGGTTCACAAAGGTGTCTTCTGGTTGACGCAGATCACCTACCTGAGCCTTACCTCTAAGTTTATAGTTGCTCTTGACCTAAGCTACTGCTGTAGCTGTGAGAGCTCTAATCTCTTCATCAAAAGGCCTTTTCAAGTTATTCAGAAAGATGCGTGAGTCCTGAGCATAAGCATAGTTATCTTCATCATCCTCATCACAGGAAATCTGCTGGCAGACCTGAGTCCCATAATTCGTGCTTTCATCAGCATCATAAGAAGAATACTCCCTATTTGTGAACAACATATTGACACTATCATCCTCCATACAATGTGGCTCATCGCATTCATCACAGGCAACAGCATTATTATACAAAGATTGAGCAATCATACATTGCGATTGTGAGTGAGGCATTTGACAGATTATGCACCATGGGGTATCATCAACAATGTTAACAGCTTTCTTCAAAGGATCAGGAGTCTCCTTAACATTTTGAGCTCTTTGATTAGTGTTGCTATTTGGGAGAATGGGTTTACCATTATGCCAATTAGTGTTATATGGCATATCATGCAATGATGGTCTCTTCTCTTGTCTTTGGTAAACCTACCTTTCGGGACCTATCCCCTTTTCATTTTTAGCAAGTCTATAACTTAGGTCCTTAACAATAGTTGTCAATTTATCCAATTTCCCTTTGGAAGTAGATGCATTACCTTGAGTACTTTGAGACTTATTATTCGGATTTTATAGAATCTTTACATCATCCCTTTTGTTTGTCTTACCAGATGCTTTCCTATTATTTTTAATGTTGGTTGCAATTCTAAAAGCATCCCTGAGGCTAGTCGGACCCTTATCTCTTAACCCATAAGTTGTTTTAGCATCAAAAGCATTTATGTATAGTACCATGCACATTGGTTCATTAGGCCTCATGTGAAGTGGTAATTTGTTCAACACTTTAGTAAGCCTAGCATTAAAATCTATAACCTGCTCATTTGACCCCTTAGTAATACCAGTGAACTCATTTATAAAAAAGCTTGGATTAGTCTTATCACCATATTGTTCTTTAAAAATCCTTCTAAATTCATCCCATGATGAGACACTCTAGTCAGGCAGACTTTTATACCACTCTCTAGCTTCATCAACTAAGGATTGCATAAACAATTTCATAAAAACATCTTCATGTTCAACCTCAAAGTTGTCCATAACATTCTGAAAAGCCTTCAAATGATCTTCCCCTGACACAGCATTGTTTCCTAAAAACTTTGGTATCTGAGACCTTACATGTTTATCAATGGGGTTAGGGTAACCAGAAATACCATTAAAAACTAGCTACCTGAATCTATCCAACTGCATAGGCTGTCTACCAAACTGATTAACATTTGCATTCCTATTAACATTCTAATTTCTCACATTGTTCAATGGTATCCTAACATTGTTTGTATTTTGTCTCTGATCATTCTGTTGATTCTGAACTTCATTTCTTTGTTGGTTTCTCAGCACATTTGCATTATCAAGGGTGGGAATTGAATCATGTTGAGCAATTTTTAGAGCTTGCACCTTTTGTCTCATATCATCTCTAATCCTCAAAGCCTGCAAATATTCTAATTCAGCCCTCAGGTTCTTGATTTCTTCAGTTAATTCTTCATCTTTAGGCATAGAAGAGAATGGCCCCTTTCCATATTGGTCATCATCATCATCCCTTGGGGACTCAAGTTCTTCAAATCTATCAGGGGGATCTAAGAAAGGGTGCTCCTGAAACACCTTTGATCTCATTCTTAATCTATCACCTTGTTGTCTTTCATATACATCTTGAATTTAAGCCTCTATGTTTGAAAAATAAGGTGCCTACTGCTCTGGAGATCTTGGATTATCTTGGGTAATATCATTGTTTCTAGGGCTAGGAGAACCTTCTTGACCAATTTGAACGGTCCCTTTTCTCCTATACATCATTTTTCTGGGTAATTCTTCAAGCAAAGGATTATGCAGGGATCTTCTCCCTTGCATACAAATTTCACTTTACTAGTTGGGAGATTTGTTCGGAGTTGCCACCTACAACTAGGAATTAGTTTTTTAAACCAAGGTTCTTACACAAAGCAGTCCCCAGTGGAGTCACCAAATCTGTTGGTTTTCTTCCCAAACTGGATGCTTCCCAGTTATCCCTACAAGGTAGCCATCATTGATCAACAGGATTTCTGGGCCAGGGGCCAACAATACAGGAGATAGACCCTATAAATATCTCCTTTCCTTCTTTAGGCTCTACAGAACCAAGGGGGGTATTCCCTATTCAACATCCATAAAATATGCATGTGAACTTACTGGGATGTTGACACAAAGCAGATAAATCCTCTCTTATGCAGACCAAAACTGTAAAATAAGTGCAAAGGGGCTAGCTTTGGGCCTATGCTCAGTTGTGAGACAAAGGATTTTGGTCCTAAAACTACTTCTAATGTCCTAAAGGTTTATATTTTAAGTTTGAATTTGTATTTTGTATTTAGGCACCAGTCTGGTCTTGTATTTAGGTTTACAACCCAAGGTCCCAGTCTTGCATCCAAATACAAAATACAAATTCAGACTTCAAATATAAACCTTTAGGACATTAGAAGTAGTTTTATGACAAAATCCTCTATCACACAACTAAGCATTGGCCCAAAGCTAGCCGCTTTGCACTTATTTTATAGTTTTGGTCTGCATAAGAGAGGATTTATCTGCTTTGTGTCAGCATCCCAGTAAGTTCATATGCATATTTTACGGATGTTGAATATGGAATACCCCCTTGGTTCTGCAGAGCCAAAAGAAGGAGGAGATATTTATAGGATCTATCTCATGTACTGTTGGCCCCTGGCCCAGAAATCCTATTGATCAATGATGGCTACCTTGTAGGGATAACTGGGAAGCATCCAGTTTGGGAAGAAAACCAACAAGTTCGACTAGTTGTTTGCCTTTGTCGGTGAGACATGTATGAATGAATGCATGCAAAATGAATGCATGAGAGATGCATAAAAACAACTAATCTAAAAATGCATAAGGTAAACTAAGCTAAAAAAGAGAAAGACTGAGCAAATTCGTGAAATTTGAGTCAATCGGTGACGAAATCGATCGTGTGAACAGTCGTTACGTAGATATCACCTAGGAGATCACGAAGTGGGCTGCCTCTTCTTCTACCACTGAGAATTAGGTACACAAATAGTGAAAACCCCTTCTCTAAATCATAGGTTTTATTTTGTGAAAAATCTCTTGAGATTGTTTGTTTTTGGTGGTTCTTTCTGTTGCATTGTCTTTGTTTTGCTATTTAGAGTAGTTTTGGTTTTTCATTTGTTTAATCAACTAAAAAATGAGGTATTTAGAGCATTTTTAGTTCGGGGCATAGCCACATAGGGTTGCCCATTTTTCAGGTAGGTCACCCAAGGGAGATTTGGCTGAGCAACAAGGTCACCCAGTGGAGATCTGTGTATGCAACAAGGTCACCTGGGGGAGATCTGGTCTTATGAAAGGGGTGACCCTGATAGATCAATTCTGACTAAATTTTGATGTTTTCTAACATCCACTTCACTATGTTTTGATCTAATTTAAACACTAAATTTGTCTGCTTATTGCAATTTTGATGGTTTATACACTTTTTTGTAAGATTTTCTGCAAGCTTTATGAATTTTAGGGGTTTCTGGGTTGACAAGATCTAATCTAAAGTCCTTTTCTGATTGGCAGGATATGAGGATTCATTGAAATGCCATCCATGAGTAGTTATGGCTTTCAAAGATGTATTCCACATTGACTCTTGATGAGCTTGCTTTGCTGAGGAGAGCAAGCTTGGCTAAGGTTTGCAACGTGCTAGTTGTACATCCTGTGGCATGCATTTGTTGTGATAGTATAACTTATTGGGATGCATATAGGAACACTTTCAGGTTCCCTCAGGTTTTAGGAGAGCTGACCATCACTCTATATGATGTGTATCGCATTCTAGGGGTTCTTGTGAGAGGACACCCACTTGGTCTACCAACTAGCGAGTCCTTCAAGGACAAGACATCCTAAGCATAGATTGTGGGGGTGAGTTAACCTGAGTATCAAACTAGAGTTCAACTCACATTAGTACCACAACTTCACATTCCTCGCTTGAGGAAGTTCCTGATTGGTTTGATCACATCGAGGTTTTCTGGAGACAAGGCCTTGGCTCCCTTGAGATGGTGTTGGGCACCAATTATACAGGGCATCGAGCAAGGTAGAGTTTATGCTTGGGGACCAGACATCCTAGCTATGGTTTATACAGACTTCTATCATGTTGCACAGTGGGGAGCCCTTGCATTCAGCCACTCCTCTCTGATCATGACTTGGATTTTTGAGCATATCAGGCCTTATCAGAAGGAGATTCCTCTTCCTAACCGGTAATTACTGAGAGCTTCTATGTGGGATCATGTGGGCCTCTTTGATACTTCTCTACATGTTGTGGCAACTCTTATAGATACATATATGATTTCAGACCCCTACATAGATATAAAGGGTGTATGGTCTCATGATGGTCAGATCGGGGAGTATTGTCTTAGCATATTGAAGCTTTTGAATCATAATGGTCTAGTCAAGGCTCATTGTGTCAAGCGCATCTTATAGCAGTTCAATAAGGACTTTCTTGAGGAGTTGCCCCCAGTATCTACTTATTACAGATCCGTCCAAGAGATGGGTGATATTGGGAAGAGGACCGTTGCTTGGACCCCTTTGAATCCTAGGGTTTTGATTACTAAATCTTCTAGGACTCCGAGAGGGGGACATAGGGGAGGGAGAGGAGCTCCTTCCCGAGGACTCATTGTGGTGGATGACTCTAACTCTACTAACGAGGACTACATTCCTAATGGGGATGACTTATCCAACTAGGGACCAGCAAAGGGTGCACAGGAGAGATTATAATGAGGGATAATATACCTTAGGGTTCCTCCACAGTGCCTAGACCTCTTCACTCTGATGAGGTGGTGCAACAATTTGATCCTACCTAGCAGCTCGGTGACCCACTTGATTTTACTACTATTTTACTGATTTCTCATTGTCCTTTCTTTTCTTTCCTTATTTTCAAGAATCATCACATCTTTTATCTTTACTTTGCATTGTAGGTAGCACTGACGAGTGGAGGGGTTTCAGTCATGAGGTCATCATTGGTTTGGCTACCCCCTTCACTAGGCTAATTCGAGAGATGCTTTTAGCTGATCTTGGTGTGCCTCCTATGGTTGGGCAACACACTAATTTCTTTACTCCTGCTTATCATGGGTGTCAAGAGAGTGCTACTTTGAAGGCCAAGAATCTCATCCTTAGGGGTGAGAATTAGGTTCTTCATGAGATGGCTCGCCTTGGGATTTGGCAGTGAGAGCTTAGCATTATGAGACCTTCACATTCTTGCAGTCATAGCAGGGTACCTCACTCACACAAGTCTCATAGAGAGACTAGTGCTACACATAGACAAAGAAGTAGGAGTCCTAAGGGTTCCATTGGAGGGAACCACCCTTGAGCTTATCTACTTTT
Source organism: Cunninghamia lanceolata (assembly GCA_027924645.1). NCBI lineage: Eukaryota > Viridiplantae > Streptophyta > Pinopsida > Cupressales > Cupressaceae > Cunninghamia > Cunninghamia lanceolata. The sequence goes on from BSBN01000904.1 coordinate 12,051,554, forward strand.
TACCTTTTTGACACTGTTCCCCCTTGCATTGGGAGCCTTACGTTCCTTCAAGAGCATTTTGTCCTAGCTCTTATACTCTTGTAAATGTAAACTTCTGATATATCAATGAAAGTTTGTATTTTTATGGTTGGTTTGTTATTGTATGAGTACTCATCTCTTGTGCACTTTGGAAGTTTAAGAACTCTTTGATTATGTTTTGACCTTCAACTCTAAGAATGCAAGTATGATAATAATGACATGTTTTTGTAATTTTTTGGAATATATATGAAATGTAGATTACGATATGCAGATGCAAGAACACAAGTGATTCTGAAATAAAACTTTTACTTCTATGGAATGCCTCAAGTCATGACATTGACTTTATTGCTTTGGAACTCTTTTCTGGTTTTGATATGAATGAATTGTTGAACAAACAATATGACTACTCTTTAATATGATTTTCAATCCAGGGGATTGTAGGTTATTCTAGTATAAGAGACATATTCAATTCTATGAGATAGAAATCTATGACTCAAGTGGGGAGCGAGAGTAAAATGGAGTGCTTCTGAATTTGGGCTTTGCTAAAGGCTAAACATTAATCCTTATCTAGACAAGACAATTTGACAAGCTTTCAACTTAGACAAGTAACAAATTTTATTGATGTTCACTAGACTTAGATCATAGATGGCAAGCAAGATAGACCCAGGGTAAAGGATACAAGGGAAAGAACCAAGGTACCTAGATAGAAAATGGTCCTAAAGACTACTATACTCTTGACTTTTCTCAGCTAGTGCATGCATGTGCTTTGTACCTTTCTCTTTTATTTTCTTTGGTATAATGTCACCCTTGAGACTTTGAGCTTAGAATGATCTTCACCCAAGAGTATGACATTTCGCAATCTTCTCTCTTTCACTCTTTTTTTGTAACTCTCTTTTTTTGCTTTTTTCTCTTTTTTTGTATTTTCTAGAATGCCTCACTTGATTTTCTCATTTTTTTGGATTTTTGACTTTTATGGAAATGAATGCTTTTGGAACTTTTGATAGAAATAATTTAATCTCTCAATTCTCACTTTTCTCAACACTCTTATTTTGACTACTCATTTTTTTATTCACTCATATTTTAGATTGCTTCCTTCAGAGTTTTGATCCTCCTGACATTTTTGGCTAGGAAAGATAAGGCGCTGAGTGCCACCAAAAGTTTTCATAGTCCAATCGGACTTCTCTTCTACTGGGAAAGAATTGGGAAGGTCTACTTGCAAGCTTCCTTTGAACACTGTAGGTTTGAATACTAAATTATCTTAGACCTAACATCTTGACTCAGTAAGACTAGGATCAGTGTAGAGCTAAGAGCTAGGCTATTAGAATCACTAGGAATGAAGGGGAGAATGGCAATTGTGAAAATGGGGAATTTCAAGACCTAGAAAGATCACATATACCTAGGTAACCTTAGACTCCTTATTGAAATGAAAATAATACAAGAGCAATTCATTCACTATAATGCAAGATGAACAGAATGATACTAAAATGCAAGAAACAGACTCTTTTTGGCATTTTTCTACTTTTTTAATTTTTTTGTATTTTTATGTTTTTGTTTTTTATGATTTTCAGACAAAGTATTTCTTGAGGTGAAAGGCATTGATTGTTTTACCAAATTCCTCTCCCTCCATTGTGCACAAGAGATAGGCACCATTTCCAGCATCGTCTTTAACCATATAAGGACCTTTCCAGTCCTCTGTGAATGTTCTCTTTCATCTTCTCTTTTTTGTTTTTTGTGCTACCTCTTCTTAGGGCAAGCTCCTTGTTGGTTTTTTCCCAGACTGGATGCTTATTCCCAGATTTCCCTACAAGGTAGCCATCAGTGATCAACAGGATCTCTGGGCCAGGGGCCATCAGTGTAGGAGATAGACTCTATATTTTATCTCCTCTTCTTCTTCAGGCTCTGCAAAACCTAGGGGGGTATTCCCTACTCAACATCCATGAGGATATGCATATAAGGGCTGGGATGCTGACAGAAAGCAGATAAGTCCTCCTGTAAGTAGACCAAAACTGAAAGATAAGAGCAAAGGGGCTAGCTTTGGGCCTATTTGCAGTTGTAGACAGAGGACTGAGGATCCTAAAACTAATTCTAATGTCCTAATGGTTGTTTTAGATTTTGATTTGGATTTTAAGTTTGGATGCAAAGCTGGACATGGTTGTAACACAAACACAAAGCAAGATTGGTGCCTATCCAGGGCCTAGAGTCAGTAGACATACACCTGTGAATGATCAACATGAACAGCTAAAACTTGATTTCAGGGGGATATATGTGATACCTGCCTTACAGATATCTCCCAATACAGAGTGTTAAGTTATCTCTACTTATGGCATCCCTACTGCAGTATACCCTTCCCAATGTTTAACCTGAAAACAGTTTAATCTACCCCTTGAGCAGAAGTTAAAAGACCAGACATTCAACATAGGAGTTCTATGCTCTAGAATCTAAACATTACCCAAATATCCAGATTCAGAAGAAGAATACATGCAATACTGGAGACAGAATTAACAAAACACATGCTAAGATAGCATTTCTCATATAAGATTAATCATGAAATCAGTGGGTTCATGCCAAAAGCATACAACAAGAGATACATAGACTCACAGGTTTAGCTGTACAGAGCAACCAGATCAGCTTGTTTTGAATTACAGAGCCAAAAATCTTCAACTTTCAACAACCAAAAAATGAGTAACACTTCCTGCTTATAACAGCCAGGTAGTGTACCACAGCAATTAATTACATGGTTGACCAAAAATCCCGCCAGATACACAGTATCAGAAAAATGGCGCTCAACGCATTACCAGATTGGCGCCCAAACATGAATGCAGCAGGTAGGGGAGGAGACAGGAAGAAATCTCGAGCCCTGCGCCACTGTCCGTTGATGTACACCTTCAATTGGGTACCAGATCCGTCCATAGCTCTGCAACCTTCGCCATTAATGGCGCACCAACCTGCGGCCTCGGGAAAACGTCAAACTGTGCATCGCAACCATTTCCCGCCAAGATCCATCGTCATGATATTTCAAATATGCAGGATATCAATTATCCCACATGCACCCCGCGGCGACCTTTTCAACACTTTATATACTAGGCCACGAGCATATATAATGTCGGTGCTTTTGCTCCTGACGACACTAGTATAAGACTTCATCATCATCCTCCAACAGCATGATATCCTGTTGCTTGAAATATCAACCTGACGTCAGCATCATACCGCAATATAACCTGCATGATAATCGCCTTCATCCGCACAACCTGATCCATCGGAGGAACATCCTCCTGCTTAGCCGATACCAAAAGTCTGGCTGATGAACATCCTGATGATGTCATCATCATATCTTGCTGATGTCATCTGCATATCTGCCTACTACGCACCTCCTCATATCTGGATGACGTCATCATCATGTTTGCAAATATCGGGGGATCTCCACAAGATGATCAGTGTTAGAAATATGACCCCCCCGGACCTTGATGACGTCATCATCATATCGACATCAGGATGATATTCGGAAGATAACCGGATATTTGGAAATATCATCCTGATGCACAAATACCATGCTGCACTGTAGCTCCACTATAAGATCGGGGTGATAGATGAATATGCCAGATATTTGAAAAGATCACCCCCACTAGATAATGCACGAAGCCGACAGGCGGATATCTCCCTTCGGAAATATCATGATGCAGATAGGCAGAGAAATAGATATCACCCTAACATAAGAATGACGTCAGCATCATCAGGATGATAAAACAACGAACATGAAGTGATACAACAACATCAAGATGATATTGACTAAGATCATCCTGACGTTCAAAATATGATGACCCCAGTGAATATCGTTTCATACTTAGAACTCTTCAACAACATCATCAGGATGATCATAACCAAGATCACCCGATGATAAAAATATCACCCCGACGAAATATCATGCAGGCAGAAAATATGATGACCCTCGCAAGCAACACGGCGATAACTGGAAATATGATGATGATGATGACGACCCTTGAGAAAAAACAAGTCAGGTCGAACAACTCAGAGAATAACCCCTTCAGAAGATCGGGGTGACATCATCATCATAAAAGGGCAAGGTGATAATTGGAAGATCACCGGATACTTGAAAAATCACCCCCGCAAGCAAATCAGGGCACACTGTAGCTCATCAGTAGGATCAGGATGATATCCAAACATCACCCGATATTGAAATATGATGATCCTGATGAAAAACAAGTCGACAGAAAACATGAGATGCTGACCACCATCGAAGCAAACATGATGATGATGACCTCCTCCTTGAAGAAAATATGATGCTGCAGCTGAAAAATGCCGAGGAGGTCCAACACTTAGGAAAATGGGCAAGAAGATATAGGGTTCAAATGAAGAAACCCCTTGAACATGAAAAAACAACCCCCAGGTCAAAATGAGTGCTAACACTCCTATTCTGTAGGGTTTATCATTTGATTCTATCATTTCCATCCCAATGGTTTCTTTTGGTAATGTGAGATGAAATAAATCTTGGAAATCTTGTCGATGGGAAGGGGTCCAATACAAGACTCCATCGCATCTTAGCAGTTCCATTCGAACTGTTCTTGCATGTAAATATTTACATCTTGTCTATCCTGAATGTTTTACAAAAATTGGAATAATTCAAAGGGAGTTTGAAGCTCTTTTTGCTCATCAGGAGGGACAAAGCTTATACTTGTCCTCCCATTAGGCTTAAGTCTCAAATTCATAGAATATCTAATGTAGCTTGCTGGCAATTCAAAGATGACGGGATCATCAATTTTGACTGATACTCACTTTCTCCATTCTTTGTGAAATGTCCCCTCACTTTCTTCATCTTCATCTAGGAGTCTCTCAACCATCTCAATTTACACTAAGGGTGCTTCCCATTCACCAAGCTCATTTGATTGCACTTAGACAGAAATGGTGGGTTGCACTTTTGGCTGAGATACCATGAACATCCTTGGGAGAACTCCTATTATATTGGTTGATTCATTGTCAATAGAATTTATGTCCTCCATAGGTGTTAATGGTCTATATGACTCTTCTATTAGTGTGAGAGGTTCATATGACTCACTTTCTTCTAGTGTCTCAGGGACACGTGATTCACTCAAGGGTGATAGAGGAGTGTAACTCTTTGTCACATCTTCAAGATTTGAGAAAGCGTGAGGGTTTGTATATCTCAAATCTAATGTAGTTGTTTTGAATACTAGTCTTTCAGTTCTGTGAGGCTTCTCACCTATACAAGGAAAGAGTTTGTAAGATGGTTGTAAATTGATCATGAGTACTTCCAAAGGGAATTGGAGAGGTTCATCCTTCTCTATCCATTCCATGATTTTCACAGTTTTTTCTTTGGTGGTGCCTCGTCCTCCAAGGCTTTCATCTATGCATTTTTTATAGTCTTTTCTAGGATTTTTATCCTCTTGATACATATTGATTGTGGCGTAGGACTAGGAACAGAAAGCTTGTTTGTAGGAAGTTCATAATCTATGGGGATGTCTATCCTCTTGTTTAATGTGTTTGATTTTAGCATGCTAAAAGGCTCCGGATCCCCTTTTGCAACATAAACCTTCCCCAGATGTAGGAATCGAGCCTCTAGAATAACATAGATGGCACAACTTCCATTCTATGTATCCAGGGTCTTCCAAGAAGTAGATTATATCCCATGTCCTTATCTATGACATAAAATGTGGTTGGGATAGTCTTTGGTCCTAGAGTTACAGGAAGTGTGATCTTTCCTATTATAGCAGCTTTTAAATTGTCATACCCACTCAGCGTGTCTCTAGAAGCGGTGATATTGGTGTGCCCATAACCCATTCTCTCTAAAAGAGAGAACAAAACTATGTTTATGGCCACCCTGTCATGAATTAGCATTCTTTTGATACACGTGTCATAGATCCACACTTGCAAGTATAATGCAGGGTCTCCTTTCTTGGTCAATTCTACCTTGGAAGGCATTTATTTTAGGTCAAAGAAGAAACTTGGGTCTTTGAGCTCAGAGTTTGGTGGACTTATGTAAAAATCCACTTGGTTGATTTGCTCACTAGGTGGAGGTGTAATTTGATCTAGATACTTTAACCCTATTACTTTCAATAGAGTTAAACGATGGAAGGGGGAGTTCCTGAGTAGGTTAATGAATGATATGTGTGCATAGGTTTTCTTTATATCTTCAATGAGTTCATAAGGTTCTATCGGTGCTAGTATTGGCTCAACCACCGAGGTTGTACCTTCATGTATTTCCTCTTTCTCATTCTCAAGATCTCCTTCCTCTTCTTCATTATGTAGTATTTTAACCAACCCAAACATCCTAGGTTCTCCTTTTTGTCCTAACTGTGGCTGGATATTGGTGTTGCTACCCTGGGCTACGTTGTTTTGATTTATTTTTTCTGTATCTTTATGTGTAGGAAATGGGTCCTGATAGATTCTCATGGCAGCATTCTACAGGGCTATTGGGGCTTGGGTTTGCCTTGTCCCCTTGTTATCTAGCCTGACGTCTTGTAGATTCAAGAACATCTCTATGAACAACCGTTGTTGGTCCTTCGGCAATCTTTCTATAAATCTGTTGTATTCTCTATAGGATTCCATGCTATGCCCCCTAGTCCTATGAAAAGAACAAAATTGATTGTACTCATAAGGGGGTCTTTCATACCTTCTGTCATTACCATTTCCATTCTAATTCCAATTTTCATAGTTGTCCCTTGGGTAATACGCATTGCTTCTTGGACGATCAATTGCATTGACATTGGGAGGGTAATAGTCTCTTCTTTTATAATCATCCCTCACCTTCTTGACTGGGGGTTGATCTATCACCCCATTTGTTGTTACATTTCTATCATTTTTGAGAATCTTGATGATAAGTGGATTGTTCCCTATATCCTCCCTCATTAGTTTTCCATTTGAACCGTAAATCCTTCTGCCACTATCAATGGTTGCTTGGTCGATCCTTAAAGCACTTTCCAAGGCCTCTTCATAGGACTTGTAAGGTAACTTTTGAATGTCTTCTCTCATATCCTTATTTAGGGCATGTAAGAAAAGGTCGCATAACTCATGAAGGTACATGTTTGGGGCACTAGTCGATGAATAAAGAACTTGTCTCCAGCGGGTAACAAAGTGGGCTACTAATTCATTCAATTCTTGTTTCATGGTCAAGAACTCTCTGATCCCTATTTTTATGACTTTGTTCATGTCAAAAGACATGAAAAACTCTCTGATTAACTACCTAAATGAGTGTATTGAGGCCTCTAGTAGGTGATAGTACCAATCCAGATCTATTCCTTCTAGGGTCTTTGGGAAGATCTTGGTGACAACCCCATCCCAAGAGAGGAGTTCTCTTATTACAATAGTATAAGCTTTGATATGTGAGTTGGGATCACCCTCTCCTTTGAACTTTGGGAGATCATGTAATGGTCGAGGCAACTGAATGTTTCTTATCATTAAGTCAATTAATTCTTTCAAGTATTCCAAGTATGTGTCTAAAAAGGCACTCTGTGATTGAGGAGTTGATAGCATTAATCACATAAGGGGCTTTTGGTAACCCATTGTCTGATTTGCCTAGCTTCCTAGCATTGCTTGATTGTTCTGAATAGGAGGGTTCCCATTTGGGAATGTGTCATTACTCACATTTTTTGAGTAGTAGTTTAGGTAGGGGGAATTCTGAGATGCTCCCTGGTCCTATTCTATTCTGATATTTCATACATCTTCTATCTTCTTTCTGGAGCAAGTTGTTCTGCCTCCAAAGTTCTAATTCTTTGCACTAGCATCGCAATCAAGTCTGCAGGAGTGGGACCTCTAGGCACTTCTCATTCCTATGGTTTTCCCTTCGAGTGTTGTCATGATTCTATGCTTATTCTCGCATGGCATTTTCTGTTTGTTCTTCTCGTAGGGCAACTTTCAATGCTTCTTGGGCATCTCATGCTTCTTGTAAGTTTCTAAGATGAGTACTTGAGGTCCTTGTGGATGGTTGATTCGGGTAGTGGATTTCTAATCTCAATTGTATTCTTTTAGCTTTGTAAGGCGTGTTTGGTATGGCAGGGTTATGTTCCCATTCAGGATTGTTAAAAGATAGAGAATGTCTGGGTTCTCTTTGGTCCTGCTCATAATCAAAGTCTTCGTAATCGTAGAAATTCATGATTGGTGCATCTAGGTGAGGTGGCACATACCTGTCAAAGGAGGAAGTTTCTAGTTCCCTAGAGGGAACAATCCCTAAGTTTAAGTCTAGTTCCATCATATTCAAGGGTGCCATAGACACCACAAAATAAATGGAATGAGCAAAGGTGAAGGCGAAGGTGACAAAAGCAGAAGTGGTAAATGTGGTTATGACAAAGAAATTGGTAATGTTTGAAACCTAGTTACAATGAGGTCCAAGTAATGGTAATGTAAAAGGTTAGCCAGAAGGCTCTGTAATTTATGTTGGGTTCACCAAAATATGTGGTGAAGCTAACGACGTATGTGATAATGGTGATGAATGAATATCTGAAGTTGGAATGAAAAACTACTCATCCTCGAAGGATTTGTAATTTCACGTCAGGTTCACTAAAATATGTATGCTCAAAATCATGACTTGGTGGGCTCGAGGGCGGTTGAGTCAAGTTTGGCACGCACACGGACCCTCTCTCCTTGCCACGGGGTGAACTGCCATGTCACTCTTGCTCTCATGGAAGTAACCAGTCGAGAGGAGGCAAGACACAAGGGTTGTCTGGCTCGTTGGAGAGTTGGACTTCACAGAGAGGGGTTGGCTAGTCCTGGGTCCTGCGTTGTTGTGTGTTTGTTTGAATGTAGTGTTCTATGACCGTAGCTATAAAGATAACTATATGACCCGAAGGGTCACTAGTCATCATTCTCCTATTTGGGTTTTGGATGTTCCAACATTGTGTGGGTAGGTTGTTGTTCTTATTGATGTTTAACTGTCATTTGTTGGATGATTACTTGTTGTATCAGGAGTTATCTAAATTCTTCTCATTGTTGTTGAATGACTAGTTGATCATGTTGTTGTCTAGGGTGGATCTCCTCTATCTCATCGAGGATTACCTTCACCCACTCACCTCTAAGTCTAGGGCACATTTGTGAGTCAAGACAAGATAGAGGTGGTTTAATATAACCTTGACTTGACCTAGGGTTTCAACCTAGGGCTTGTGTGACATAAGGTTTGACTTTATGTTGACTTTGTTTGACCTTGTGATGAAACCAAGGGTTTTAATCAATGCTTCACTGAAGTTGACCTTGTGTTGAGACCAAGGGTTTGCAAAACCTTCTATGTTGCTACTATTTTTGTTCTTTTTGGATTTTATATGCATGCAATCCTATATGAGTGCAAAATGTCTTTTTATGTTTTTTTATGTTTTTGGAAATGAAAGTGCTTCTTCTTAATCTAGGAATTAGAAAATGTATGCAAGCTATGATGAAGCTACCTAATGCAATGTAATCTATGTTTTTGTTTGTTTTCTAAAAATGTGGATCAATCTAATCTAAGAAAGGAAATTTCTTTTAATCTATGAACTTTGGAAAGGAAAACTAATTTAACCGTGCAAATCTATTTACCCTATCAAGGAAAAAGTAAACATGTATTTTACTATTCCCAAGAGCAAAGTTTTGATTATCTAATTAAAAAATCATAAAGGAACCTAGAGACGCGTGAGCCTCCACTACCCTCAGATATCCTTGTATCGGCATCCTCTAATCCTCTTGTAGAAGCAGGTTGATCCTCTTGGTGACAACAAGAAAAGACAAGCAAAAGACGCTTTGAAGCTTTGAAAAGAGCTCAATGAGAGGCTAATGAGTAATGTGGCTTGTGATGTGAGCAGCGTATGGATGCAAATGAACTTGTATGAAAGCTATAAGAGACAACAAATAAAATCAAAAGGCTCCTATGTCCTATATGAGCATGAGAATGCTTGATTTGGAGAGCAATAACCTACAAGAACTGTGTGCACAAATGAAATTACCTCCCTTTGTGCTTGAGGGATGGGGGTATTTATGGGTTAGAAGAAGGGATGAGAGGTGAAGAAGAAGAAGAGTTAACTTAGAAGACACAAGAGTGATCTGGGCTAAAATTGGAGTGATCTACCTAGTAAAAGCTTATCACTCAAGAAGTGAAGAAAGAGGGATGCATGAGAATGCATGAATTGATAACTAGAGATGAAAAGAGATAAATATGCATGTGTGAGTGCATGAAATAGTTAGCTTTATCTTTGGCATGAAATTCCATGCAAACAGGAAAAAAAAGGGCAAAAAATGAGCTCTTTTGAGCTAGAAACTCAAGTGAACTCACGGCTGAAAACATGACAGGGTCACCCATGGGTCACCCCTTCCACCAGTCAGGGTCATCCAGGGGTGACCCATGGGCGACCCTCAAAGGAGGGCACCTGGGTGATAGTCCATGGTGGGAGATGGTAGAGGATATGAAAAGGAGGGGATCTACCTTCGGAAACGGATCAGTCACATGTGAAAATCCAAATCTCCACTTGCAAAAGTAGGCTCACCTGGGGGAGATCTAGAATAATAGGGGAGATTTGGATTGGTTGAGTGAAACTAAAAACCAAAAGCTGGAGATGGCTAGGGAGAACCTCTAGAAGACCTATAGGGGTTGGAATAGATGAAAAACACTGGGGAAAGATAAAAACTCACCTACAAGATGCATACAAGGCTTAGGGATAGGATTGCAAGCACTGGAAATGCAAATTGAAAAGTGTCAAAAGCAAAGAGAAAGAGAAAATGACAAAGGGGAAACAACACAAGGAGGAAGAAAAGTACATGTCACCAAAAGAATTGTTGTATGTAGATCAATGCTTCAGGATTTAACTGTATGTGAGTTTTTTCCTCAACTTTTATCTTCTCTTGCTCTTTATTCTCCTGATGATGGATCATTGAGTATGATCTGAAACATTGAGGAAAAAACTCACACACAGTTAAATCCTAAAGCATTGATCTAGATTCATTATGGACTGTGGAAATTTGATGTCTATCAAGAGAATTACCACTGAGAGGATGTTATTTCACGCTTACATGTACGTGACAAGGATGTGACTCATCATAGGGGTCCTCATGGAGGCTATGCATGATTTTGGTGCTTAGAGTATCATTAGTTGTTCTATGGATGTTGGAAAATGAAAATGGGGACTTGACTAAGGCAAACCCCTAAACAACCCCAACAAATTTTCCTTTGTCTTTGTATTGTACAAATTGTGTAAGAAGATCAAATGCATGAGAGATTGTTCTTCTTATTTCCCATTTTATCTCCTTCATGTTTATTTTCTTTGATTTTTGTTTAAACATCATTTTTAGAAAGTTATTTTATGCTTGTATACTGACTGGGTGATGTTTCATGTTCACATATTTTTGTTCAATATGGACTTTTGAAGTTTTATTAGTGTTGAGATGATAGTGTTGCACATCGATGTCCCCATAACATGCTAGCGTCTGAGGCTGAGGATCCCTAGCTTGGACACTAGGTTCTCCTCCATATCCCCTTTCTGGTCCTTCTATCAACTTCTTAAAATTATTTATATATCTCTTTCTATTTCTAGTTTTCTATTTATTCTTAGAGTTCTTTATTAGTTAATTTGCTCATAGAGATCCAAATCAGAACTAGTTGGGTTGATCTACTCTTCCTAAGTGCATAGAAGCAGATTACTTTTCCTAGAGGCTAGTTAGGTCCTAAATGTAAGTGATTAGATTTGGGTATTAGTTAAGATAGCTTAGGTATTTTAATTTTTATCACCTATAGTACCAAAGCTCAAGAAGCTTGGAATTGGATACACATGATTTCTTTAGGTCTTTTTGGCTCAACCCCTTCTCATGGAATATTGTTTTGCTCAGAAACCGGCATTTACTTCCATTCAAATATACCTAGATTGGGCATGCTTTCAGGGCAGAAATTCTCTTTACTATTTGTAAATATAGAAATTCATCTCTCTTTTTAAGTTATTTGGTTGATGTTCATTTTTCTTTGTACACAGAAGCTATGATTTGCTCTAATGTGCTTATGCAGATTTAGGATCAAGATCACAAGGTCATACTTGAAGTGGCACATCTATAAGAGCTTATTGACCACTAAGGCAATGCCCCTTAAATGGTTTCCATAGTTCCAAATCCTTCCTGTTCCCTCCTCAAGGGTACCAATGTGGTTGTAGCCAATCTGCCAAACATGATTGTGGATCTTAGTCTTGTGGCTCTTAGCCTCTAGGATCTAGGGATTGTGTAGTCCGTAGTTGGTCTTAGCCTTCTCAACTACCATCCACCTCTTCTCATGGGCATGGTGTTTCATTCTCTATGGAAGGGTAAAAAAATTGTTTGAAGGTGCTGAGAGTATTTATTATTATGTGAAGGCAAGAGAAAGGGGAAAGAGGAATATGTCAAATAAAACATTGTAAGTCTTTGCAATTATAGATAACTTAAGTTGCTAGTTCCTAACATACACCAAATTCTCTAGAAAACTATCACAAAACCATCTAACTTTTTTATATAGTAGTATAAAGTTTCGAAGACTTAATTATAATATCAGACACATTGATACAATGTATGACTTAAAAACTACATGCAATATTTTGATCAAGGTGATACTTAAGATTATTATTTCTAACACCTTCCCTTAATCTTAAATTGAAAATTTCTATGTATTTGATTTCATATTGATTACACTAAGATTTATTTTCAGTCTTAAAATATTCTTTTGATAGAGCTTTTGTGCAAATATATGTAAATTGATCTTTAGACCTACAAAAATTCAAGCTAATTTCTTCAATTGTAATGAGTTCTTTGATAAAGTGATATCTTATGTCAATGTGTTCGCTTCTTCCATAAAAAAAAGGATGTTTATTGAATGTTATTATTGAGTTGTTGTCATAATGGATTTTTGTTGTTCCTTGACCATGATTCATGTATACAAGAACTCACCTCAACTGAATTTGTTGACATGAGATAGATGTGACTACTACATATTCAACATTAGCAATTGAAATAGACACAATGGGTTGCTTCTTTGATGCCAATGAGATTGCATTTGAACCCAAATAAAAAAATGTAACCAAATTTTTTTTTCCTATTATCAATGGAGCTTGTCCAATCATTGCTATTTTATCTAACCAAGTTAAAATTCTATGATGATGAATACCAAATTCCAAAAAAAAAATCATTCCATTAACATATCTTAAAATCCTCTTTGTTGCTTGAAGATGTGTCTCCTTTGGGTATCTCAATAAATATATAAATTAGAATAACTCTATACATGATACCTAGACTTGTGGTTGTCAAATGCATCAAACTCCCAACTAATCTTTTAAAATAAGTATAATCCATCTCGTTTCTATTATCAATCTTGTATAGTTTCTGCCTTAATGCAACTAATGTTCTTGTTGGTTTACTATTCAACATTTTAATTCTTTCCAATACACCATTTGTATACATATTTGTGAAATGAAAATGCAAAACCTCAATTCCAAGAAAATATTTAATCACACCCAAATCATTCATTTTGAATTTTTCTTTCGTTATTTTTCTAAAATTTGCAACTAACAAATTGCTATTGCTAGTATACATTAAATCACCTACATATCTTGGAGGATTCACTTCATAAACCAATGGTTTAACTATTGGCAATATAGACAAGAGACGCTGCTCTGCACATGATTGTCTATTGTATGTTGTCATTGATGCCAACAAGATCTTATGGCAACTTGATGGCAACAAGGTTCAAGGTCTGATAGGTTTGGTAACAAGCAAGATAGTTTTGGTAACAAAGTTTGATGGCAAGTCAGTTTGGAAAACAAGGTAGATATTCAGATAGAATTTATATGGTAACAAATAGATATGATAGGGAGTTAGCTAAGGATGATTAGGAACTCAATTGGAGATAGGTTTGGTTAAGGATTTTGGTCTAGAACACTGAATTAGTCAGAATGACTAAGTGTTGGTAGAATACAAGGTAGGTGACAGAAATTGGATTGGCATATCTCTACAATTAAAGATCATATTGTGTGGTTCAGGTAAGTTGATTACAATTGTTTAAAGTTGTTATGATCTAGTTTACAAGTCCTGAAGATCTCTGAAAGACATACTATGATTTGGCTAAGTCTAGGTGAGAAAATCTAAGTCAAAATCAGTGTAAAGTACCTAAGTAGAAGGGTTTGCATTCCTCCACTATTGCATATTAAGTTCTTTGGTTCTAAAGGTATACTAAAGGATCTGTAATGAATCATTTCTAAGGATTTTAGATTTTAATAACGATCACATTCGTAGCTATGAGCCGACAAATGAAAGAATTAAGTACATTCTTAAGGACAAAGATGACACTCATGTGAAATCAATATGTGGTGAAGACAAAATGTTTGAATTGTCATTCTAAGTGGCTCTACTATATGTCCTGACCTATATGAAGATTCATGAATGTTTGTTTGGGTCCGCATTACTGTTTGTGCCTAAGATCAAGCTGACAAGGTACAATATTTGTGTATACATTTCATATTAGGCTTGCCGACCTAGTTGTGAGATTAATCTTGTTGCAGATATATATATACTCGATAGATTTGGATATTGGAAAAGAGAGGCAATAAATATACAGTGCAAATTCAATGTGTATGTGATCTAAGGTAATTTTGTGATAAGAAAGAAGCAGTAAGGGTAGAAGAATAGAGTATATGTAAAGTAGAGAAGAAAAGTAGGGCAGATATAATGAAGACTTTTGAATCTATGTATTGAGCTATTAATGGAACTGCACTTCAGTATTTTGTAGATGCATTTGTAGTAGTCATCTCTTGGTAGTGAGCCAATCCTTCTTCTATCTTCTCTTCTACTTTCTTGTCAGTGAGCCTATTGCAGTGAGTACTTCTTTAGACAATGAGTCCTTGGATAGTGAGCCCTTAGGTAGTGAGCCTTCTGTTGGAAACAAGGAAGATAACTAAGAGGGGGGGTGAATCAATTATCTTAAATATCTTAACTTTGTTTTCTTCTTTAATATTAATGCAGCATCAAAACATAAGAGCATACATAATCATGAGAGAAGAAATAAAATCAACACACATAACACAAGGATTTTTATGTGGAAAACACTGTTAAGGGAAAAACCACGGGGTGACTAACCCAAGATTGTATTCTCTGTTAAAAGAATAAGAAGTACAAAATGGCACTTGCCAATTAGGGCTCACTGCCCGAGCACACTGCCTACAAGAGACTCACTGTCTACAAGGTATATAGAAAGTAACCAGGTGTTTGAACTGAGGAGAGGCATCCACATATGCTTAGGTTCAGTTTCAGTTAGGCTTAATATACTAATCTAATGCACTTCATTCTTCCTCTGCTCTAATGTTGTTCTTTTGTCACATACCAGACTTGTATTACTGCTTCCACACTTCTCTCTACCTTTCCTCGCACACTTGCACTCACAACTACACACTTCATACCAAAATCCATTTGGTATATATATCCACATCAAGGATTTCAACATCTTCCCAGTCAGCAACTGAAATAATAAAGATATTTCCAAGACACTGATCTGTCAGCTGAATCCATGTTTAATATGTGATGCGTATCAAGGATATAGACATATAAGTCATCATTCATGTCTGCCAACCATGTATGATCTCTTAAATAGCTTGACCACCATCAATTTCTCATCCGGATCAAAGTCTAATGCTATGTCAGTCAGTTCTTCCTCAGTCTACTCTGCCTGTCAGGAGCCCAACACTTAGGTGCTCATATCTTTTCATTCTTTCATCACTGGAGGCTCAATCTCTGGAATGTAGTAGTCATGGTACTCCTCTTGACTTCCCCAAGTCTACACTTTGCTAAGATACATCCTCTGAGAGATCCAGACCTGATTGTCAGACCTTGCTGCATGCTCTGTTCTTGTTCATCGGACCAAAACACTCTTCAATATGACTTTTGGTATAGACATACTATGTGCTATGGATGTGTGGGATGGACTTTGTTGCAATCAATGACAACACTCATGAAGCCACATAGTGTCTCTTGCCAACAATCTCCCCCTTTGGCATTAATGGCAACACTTAGTGAAAAATGACTAAGTGTCGTAGCAAACTTCCCTTTGACTAATGCTCTATCTTACTTTTACCGGGGCTCCCCCTTAGCTAGATTCCACATTTTTCACTACTCCTCACTCCCCCTTTGACATCAATGGAAATGTGGAATCCGCATACCAAAATTTACAAAAATTAACCTATACATAACCGCATAAGTATATATACATGTTATACTTACATATACTTAAGTATATCCGCAAAGGTGATCTTCAATTGTACAAATTCTATTGCCCAACTCTGCTTCATCCTGTCCAAAATTGAGATGTGACCACTCAACAAAAATGCAAAAGCTTCTCCCCTTCTTAAGTCTGCCAGATCACTGGTTCGAGCTATGGTCTGAGCATCAGTTAAGGCCTCATGCATGGCCTCTAACTTGGGGATAATTATCCCTCTTAGTTCACTCATCCTACTTATTATATTCTTCCTTTCTTTTTCAAGCCTCTTTACTTCATTTATAATGGCGATGGCCTGGTACTCTTGATTCATAATAGATGTGGTGAGGGGATCAAAATTCTGAGATAAACTTGACAGTTTATCTTCTTGTTCTTTTACCTTCTTTTCAATATCCTCTGTCACTTTACACCAGGATAGACAAAATTTATATATTTCTCCACCATCTTTAAGAGCATTTTCTAGGCTCTTTATGCCAATATCTAGGGTCCTCCTATCATTAGTTATGAGTCCCTGCACTTCAGTGAATCTCTTTCCCAAAAATTCTTTCCAGACTTTCTCTTCTGCCAATTTCTCCAAAGAATCAAAATGGGTGCTAACAGAATTAATCAAAGATTTCAAGTTACCAGATGGAGAGGCTGAAAGATCCTTTTGGAAGGATGGCATGATCTTCTCTAGCATCCCGAATGCAATCTCTATCAACTCACAGTCTTCCATGTGAGACTTTAGAAGCTTCTCTTTTGCTTTAGCTTGGGCAAAAGATGCTATCTTCATTGTCTGGACCAGAGAGAAGGAATCAAAATTTAGTGGTACTTGAAATAATTCTGGTTCATCTATCTCTAACATTTCTTTGTTCAAGAAGTTCTTTACTACCTTAGTAGTGTCTCTTTCCGAAGACTGAGTCTTCTTTCCTTTTTCCACCTCAGAACTGTCATCTAGGATCTTCTCTGTTTGATCTTCTTCTCTTCTCTTTACCTCTTCTTCATGACTAATTTTCTCTTCTTTTCTTCCTTCTCCTTCAGTTTCAGAGTCCACTGGGGGATCTGAAAGAGAGGTGTTAACTTCCTCATGGACTTCCTTTTCCAAAATAGAGGAATCCAAGTCCTTAGACTTTTCCTCATCTATCTCCTTTGACTCTTCTGTATTTTTCTCAGTAGATTATTCTTTTGATGTACTTAATCCTTCGACATCCATGACAGAAGGTTCTTCATCTATTTCCTCTATGATAGGAAGGTTGAATCTTTTGAAGGCATTTTAGAGGATGTCTTATGTTTCTTTTGCCACTTGATCAGTCTCTCCAAGCATAAGTTTGTTCATTCTGGCTTTGCTCTAGAACTTGTCCTTGCAATCCTTAAAGATCATGGTCATTTGTTTTGGAGTAATGGAAGGATAGAGCTAAATTGTAATCTGTTCCCAGATCTCTAAATCCTTTTCCTTGGCATTCTATTTTTTGAGTTCAAGTACCTTCTCTAGATTTTTGGGAATTAGAGAAATGATTTCAATGAATGCTTTATTATAAATGTTAAGGTACATAACTATAGCTTCCTCCAAAATTCTTTTGTCAGTATCATTGTAATCATCATAAAATTCAGTGACTGCTTGCAGGTTCCCATCCACTGTGACTGCCTTGATGATATCATCAATAGAGGGAGTAGGCCTTTCAACAAATTCTTCTGCCTCTTCTTCTCTATTTGTATCGGTAGAGGATTCCCCTGATGTTTTCTTTTTCTTCCTCATTTTCTTAACTTCCTCATCAGATTCTATTTCTTCATCATCTTTTTGGCTTATGTATGACCTTATGGCCTTTGTCTTCATTCTCTTCTCTCCCTTTCTGGATGTCTTGGCTTCCAGTTTTGAGGATTTTGAGTTCTTAGAGGTGGCAGGTGTAGACCTCTTAGAGGATCTAGTCTGGGAGGAGGTTTGTACCAAAACACTTCCTTTTTCTGCTTCTTGTTTCTTTTTCTCAGCTCTTTCTAATTTTTCTCTATTTGCATCAATTGCCTCTTTTGAAATGCCATATCTTTTGGCAACTTCCTCTACTTCCATTCTCACTTTTTTCATCTCTAGTTGTCTCAGTTCAACATGTATTTTTACACTCAATTCTGGAAAGGGTCCAAACCTTTCTCCCTCAGGGTCCTTGGGCTGACTTAGCAAGTGTTGGACATGTAGCTCTAGGATTTTCTCATCTACCTCATAGCCCATTGGCATAATCTAGAATGTTCTGGGCTCAACTACCTCCATTAGGCATTGATCAGTGTCTACCATGAAACACACTGTATCCTTGTATTTTTCAACTATTGTTTGTGGAATTCTTTCTCTGGCCTGCATCAAACTTTGCAAGTTTTTGAAGTATCCCCAAAGTGATGTACTTTAAGCCTTGGCATCACTAAGCCCATACATATAATCTCTGATTTGTATGGCAGCTGGTCTGTCATTTTACCATACCCAACCACTTGATCCGGGTAGCTCATTCATATAGTAAAAGAATAAACACGGTATTAAACCACCATACTTGAATGAGTTCTTCTTGTCCTTCTTGATCTTTTGCAATTTTTCTAACAGTTGGCTCAGGAGAAGCTCGCATAGATCATAGTCTGCATTTTCCCTTAGCATCTAATATGCAATATAAATTGTAGTTCTAGACATAGAGTTCTCCCTATTGGAATGATATATTTTATAGCTAATTATCATAGAGGCAAATTTGATATCTAGATCTGTGATATCTTCTATTGTCATTGCTCTTTTTTCAAACTTTGATTCGATAGCCTCACTTACTATTTGGTTCTTGACTGATTTGAGAGCAGGCAACCCACCAGATGAGTGCAAACTAGTTACTGCCCTAATTGCATCCTTTGTTATCTTGAAGGGCTTCAACAACCACATGAAGTTGTCATGTATTCTGCTAAGAACATACCAGACCCATTCATCTTCTGTAAAATAGGGAAAGTGGATGCAATGTCCAAAATTTTTATCTCGGATGGCCTTGTATTGAGGTTTGAGTTCAAAGGTTTCATCTATTAGTTGTTTATGGTAGATATCCATCAACTTTGATTCTCCAAATTCCTCAATATTGGCATGGATGTATACCCTAACATCTTCTACATGTAAAACCCCATGCAGAATGCTAGAAAAGGTGCCTAAGGGATCAACTTCTAGGGATTTGTAGGGGTGTTTCTTGAACTTTGGGCATGGCCTATCAGTGATCTTAACAACCATAGGAGTAGCCATCTTTGCAAAAGATTTAAAGAGAGATATTCAGAAATTGAAATACCTTTTCACGCTTTTAGGATTCACAATATGCGTCGGAAAAGATTGATGGTTGAATCAGATTCTACGGTTGATCTTTGAGAGGGTTGTAACAATCTTGCTGCAGAGCTCTTCCTTACTTCTTTTTGAATGCAAATGTGTAAGTGATGAATAAAAGAACCCTTTTATCTCTGTGGAAACCCTAAATTCCTATTGCAATAAATGCACAACTTAAGTCATCCGGTTACCTTGTTCTGAGAGAGATCTTTCTAAACCACTGAGATGCACTTAGAATCATTTTCAATGATAATTGACAATGTATCTTCTTTCCTCCAATCACGTCATTTATTCGCAGATCAAGATATTTTAATTTTGAATCATACCAGATCTAACTGTGAAAATCTTGCTTTTACCGGATGGCTGTCAAACTGGATCAATCTTGGCTGATTAAACTCTTCAAAATTTCTTGCGGATCATTCATATTTTACTGAGGGTTATTTGGATATTTCTCTGAGAACTCTTTAATCCGCAACATTCCATGTGCCAAATTTAGGCACCAATTGACTGGCTGGGGGAATTTATTTTCTTTTGTGACTCCCCCTAAGCCAGAGCTCATCTATTTAGTTTCCGGAAGGAATATTAGTACCAGATTCTAGTGCGTATCCATCCCCAACATTTATGTACTTCTCTTCACCCAAATCTTGTTCATCTCCCTTTGAACTTCATTCGCATTCACTTTTCTTTTTCCTTTGTCTTGATTTTGATTATGATGCACTAGACCCTTTTTATCCTGATTCTTACTTCTGCAGAATTTGGCAATATGACTAGATCTATTGCAATTGTAGCAAGCAACATTTCTTTGCATATGTGACTGATATCCTCTAGATCTACATTGATTTGCTATATGTCTCATTCTATTGCATGCAAAGCATCTACCATTGAATGAATTGTTTATTTGCATATTTCTGTATTCATGAGATTTGTGACCATAGCTTTTCCAGTTGAAACATTGTCCAGAGAAGGATGAATTAGTCTGATTCATTCTTCTTCTGCACTGAGTTGCTGTATGACCAAAATTGTTGCAATTGTAGTAGTATCCATTGAAGGATGGATATCTTTGAGCATTTGGTTGCCTTACTGGAGGTCTTCTAGGCCTGTTCCTTGGATCTCTTGATCCAGAGTTCTTCTGACCGGATCCAGAGATTTCACCTTTCTCATATCCCAAGTCATGCTTGTCATCTACCCTCTTTTGGCTTTCAAGAAGAACTTCAAGTTGAGCAAAGCTTATCTTGAATTTCTCTTTGTATTCATTTGTTGTTTGATGATCCCTTTTAAGAGTGTCTATCTAATTCTCAAGTTGTTCTTCATTATCTTTAGCTTCTTTAAGATCAAATTCTAGATGCCTGATTATTCTATCCATTTTGTGGCAATCTTCTGACTTCTCCTTGAGAGATTATTTTAGATTATCTTCAATTTTTCTTTTCTCTTCAATTTTCTGGGTGAATCTCATAACCCCTGATTCCATTTCATGTCTTACCATAATGAGCTCTTTTGATAGCTTCTCACATTGCTTGTTTTTCTCATTCAGATCTTCATTAGTATCATTGGCTTCACTTTGACTTGCTAATTGTTGAAGTAGTTCCTTTCTCTTTTTCACAAAGATACTCAATTTTTCTTTTATCTCATTTATGAAATCATCAGCTTGTTTGAGTCTTTCTCTCAAAATATTGACTTCAGAGTGAGATTGCTCAAGATCATCTAGGGTAGACTGAAGTTGTTTCTTCATACCATACATATCCATTGAGATTCCCAGATCTTCCTCAAGCTGTTAGGCTCTATTTAGAAGAACTTAGCTCTGATACCAATTATTTGAAACAAGGTAGATAACTGAGAGGGGGGGTGAATCAGTTATCTTAAATATCATAACTTTCTTTTCTTCTTTAATATTAATGCAGCATCAAAACACAAGAGCATACATAATCATGAGAGCAGAAATAAAATCAACACACATAACACAAGGATTTTTACGTGGAAAACCATGTTAAGGGAAAAACCATGGGGTGACTAACCCAAGATTGTATTATCTGTTAAAAGAATAAGAAGTACAAAATGGCACTTGCCAATTAGGGCTCACTGCCTGAGCACACTGCTCACAAGAGGCACACTACCAACAAGAGACTCACTGTCTACAAAGTATATAGAAAGTAACCAGGTGTTTGAACTGATGAGAGGCATCCACATGCTGAGGTTCAGTTACGATTAGGCTCAATATACTAATCTAATGCACTTCATTCTTCCTCTGCTCTAATGTTGTTGTTCTGTCACATACCGAACTTGTATTGTTGCTTCCACACTTCTCTCTACCTTTCCTCGCACACTTCCACTCACAACTACACACTTCATACCGAAATCCATTTGGTATATATATCCACATCAAGGATTTCAACATCTTCCCAGTCAGCAACCGAAATACTAAAGATATTTCCAAGACATTGATATGTCGACTGAATCCATGCTTAATATGTGATGCGTATCAAGGACATAGACATATAAGTCATCATTCATGTCGGCCAACCATGTATGATCTCTTAAATAGCTTGACCACCATCAATTTCTCATCCAAATTAAAGTCTGATGTTGTGTCAATCAGTTCTTCCTCAGTCTACTCTGCCTGTTAGGAGCCCAACACTTAAGTGCACATATCTTTTCATTCTTTCATCACCAGAGGCTCAATCTCTAGAATGTAGTAGTCATGGTACTCCTCTTGACTTTCCCAAGTCCACAATTTGCTAGGATACATCCTCTGAGAGATCCAGACCTGATTGTCAGACCTTGTTGCATGCTCTATTCTTGTTCACCAGACCAAAACACTCTTCAATCTGACTTTCAGTATAGACATACTATGTGCTACGGATGTGTGGGATGGACTTTGTTACAATCAATGACAACACTCATGAAGTCACACAGTGTCTCTTGCCAACACCTTCATGTAATTTGATCTTGATATCATAATATATTGTGAGCTAACACTCACCATGGTTTTTCCCTTTGTGGGTTTTCCACGTTAAAATCCTAGTGTCTATGTGTTATGACTTTGTGGCTACTCTTCTTATGTTTGTTTTACTTTCATGTTATTGAATTTGGTAAATGGATTAATAAACATGTGAAAGAAAGGTTTTACAGAATACTGATTCACCCCCCCTCTCAGTATTCTTTGTGATCAACAATTGGTATCAGAGCAAGGTTCCTTGGAAGAAGTCTAACAACTTAAGGAAGATCTAGGAAAGTTTACTCATGGTAGCTAGAAGGTATCCTACTCTAGGCAGTGTTACAATTGATAATTGTTAATATGTTAGTAATCAAGAATTAAAAACTGCTCTTGAAGATCTTGATAAGTATGAAGCAGATATCCAGAATTTGAGAGAGAATGTCAAAGAAGTTGATGAATGCATCCTTAAACTAAGAGAGCAATTCAAGAGATCAAAGGATAGAAGTAGAGAGCTAAGTGAATAGTTGAAAGTAGCAAATGAAACCCTAAGTGATCTATCAATGTTGATTGAAGAGAAAGAAGAGGTTGACAAGCATTTGAATCGAGTTTTGAAAGACAAGTCTGAAGAATGTGAAAAGTTGGCAAAAGATGTTGTGCTTCTAAAGTCTGACTTGGAGGTTGCAAATAGTTACAAAGAAAAATTCAAAATAAGCTCTACAAAGCTTGATGAACTACTTGACAATCAAATAAATTCTGATGACAAGAAAGGTTTGGGATTTGAAAGAGGAGAAAGTTCTAAATCAGGTCAAGAAAACATTGAGATGAGGAAAAACAAAGACAACAAGTTCCAGAATTAGAGAAGCAGACCTAGATTACCTCCGATTAGGCAGCCAAATGCTCAAAGGTATCTATCTTTCAATGGCTATTGTTTTAAATACAATAAGTATGGTCATAGGGATATTTAGTGCAGGAGTAGAATGAATCAAAATGTTTCATCTTTTTTGGGTCAGTGTTTTAATTGCAAGACAATTGGTCATAAAGCAAATGAGTGTAGAAGTACGATAAGGAATGGTCCCAACAATGCAAGAAATACTCAATCTTTCAATGGAAAGTGCTTTCCTTGCAGTAGATTTGGACATATGGCTAACCAATGCAGATCAAGAAAAAATCAAATGCAGATCTTAGCGCTTATATCCATGTTTCCCTAGATGAACATGATGGCGACAAACTCACAGAATTATATTTGAATCACTTAAGTGGAGATCAACTTGAATTGCTGGACAAATACAAGCCCCTGGAAGATAACAAATCATATAGTACTTGGATTTCCCTACCTTCACTAAAGATGCATGGGTCCGGTACATGTTAAGCTGAATGCATGATGAGTTCATGTGGCTTGAGTCTACATTTATGATAACAAAGGATGCAATAAGGGTAGTTACCGGTCTAAGCTCTACTGGTCTGATACCACAGTTGAAATCTGTAAAGAATTCAACAGTCATAGAAGCCAACAAAGCACAATTTGACAAGAGGGCTCTAACTATGAACACAATTGAGGATCATGCAGTCAAGTTTGCATCTATGATCATTGGTTATAGGATATACTTCACTAATCGGGAAAACTCAGTCTCCGGAATAGCTATATACACCGCATATGAGATGATCAAGAAAAATAAGGATTATGATCTGTGTGAGCTTCTCTGGTAGCAGTTGCTAGAGAATTTGAAGAAAAGTAAGGAATCAAAATACCCATTCAAGTTTGGCATGTTAATACACTGTTTATTCTACTATTTCAAAAGAGAAATTTTGGGAATCAATAACATTGTTTGGGATCCAAGCAAACCTGTAGATATACAAATAAGAGATTATATTAGCAATCTAGGTGATGTGAATGCTCAGAATACAACATTATGGGGATACTTTAAGTATTTTTAGAAGTCAATGCAATCAAGAATGAGGATCCCTAAGTCAATTGTAGAAAAGTATAAGAATGAAATTTGTTTTATTTTGAATAAAGATTAGTGTATGATGGTGGCAGTAGAGCCTAGGACTATTTGGG
This sequence comes from Cunninghamia lanceolata, assembly GCA_027924645.1. NCBI lineage: Eukaryota > Viridiplantae > Streptophyta > Pinopsida > Cupressales > Cupressaceae > Cunninghamia > Cunninghamia lanceolata. Next base: position 12,076,062 of record BSBN01000904.1, read on the forward strand.
TACCACCCATGGGCTATGAGGTGGCAGAGGATGTTCTAATAGGTCTTGCAAATCTTATGTTGAGCAAGGCATGGGATCCTAATGAAGAAAGATTTGGCACTTATGAGGAAATATTTGTTAAGGTGCACGTGGAGCTCAGGCAGCCTCAAACAGTAAAGAAAGTTTGGAAGATGCTGGAAGAATATGCAGAAAGCAAAGGGTTCACCAAGGAACAAATATCTGAAACAAGAGCTAGACTTGAGGCTAAAAGAGTAGCTAAAGAGAAGGAGAAGGGGCAAGAAAAGGAAGCTAATAAAGCTCCAGAAATTCAAGAGGTGCAACCAGAGGCACCTGCTACACCTAAAAGGAAAACAAGGGGTGCAAGTTCCTTAGAGACAGCCTCTAAATCCTTCGATATTCCATCCTCAACCACTGTAGAACCACCCATTGGTAGAGGTCACAAAAGGAAGAAGACAAAAGGACAAAGGATGTATGTTAGTGTTGGTGGAGGTGATGCAGAGGAAATAGAATCTGATGAAGAAGTGAAGAAGATGAAAGCACAAAGTACACAACCCTCTAGTGCTACCAAAGAGAAGACCTCTAGAAAGGGAAGAGGAAGAAATAAGGCTAAGAAAGAAGTGCCTGTAGAAGAACAAGCTACCATTAACCTTGAGGACACTCTGAATGCCATTTCTGCACATGGCAACCTCAAGCCAATAGCTGAACTCTATAGTAAGGTTAATGATGCTGACAAGAGAATCATTGAGACATCTGTAATAAGATTCTTGGAAATGTTTAATAAGGCTTTGATTCAAGTCATAACAGACCTTCCAAATAGCCTACCAAGCATAATGTAGTCAAGGGAAAATGCTGCTATGGGTAAGGATGTGGAACTTCGAGAGTATGCACTAATTAAGTTGTGTCCAGACATTACTCTGGAAGAAAAAGCAAAGATATTTAAAGTGTTGAATGAAAGGTTTAGGACAAAGAAGAGAACCAACACACTAATATCAGGAGATGTTGAGAAGTTAGTAAAGAAAACTGAAGAAATCACCCTTGAAGCTCTTAGAGATTTTCATCTTCCAGCTATATATGACAAGGAAGAAATAAATATTGAAGATGATACTTCCTTACCAGATCTTAGCTTAGATCAAGGAGTAGATAAAAATGATAATCAGACCCCTAAACCTAATCAAGTCCCTGTCACAGATGGTAAGGATGAATCAGTTAAAGATCAAACCAGTACAAGTCCTCCTTCGAAGCAGCAAGATGATCAAACTCATAAGGAGAAACCAAGTGATAATAAAGTATCTGATGATGTAGAAAGAGACACTACAGGAGCATCCATCACAAATGATCTGGTAGAAATAGTAAAGGATTTTTTGGAGAAACAATAGGAGAGCAAAATTTTGGAGTCTGAGAAGTTATTGCAAGGTCCCATTGACCTAGCTTCTATCTCCCCACTACAAAAGATGAAACTTGGGACAATTTTTCATGCCAAGGTACAAGAAGAAATGCTAAAGTCACATATTCAAGATAGTGAGTTGATTGGTGATGCATCAAACATTTTGGAGAAGATGATACTGACATATCAAAAGGATACTTCATTATCCTCAATTGATCAACTCAAGGGACTAATAAACTCAGTAGGTATACACTTTGAGGCATTTGAAAAGTCTATAGAAATAAAGGTTAGAAAAGAATATAATGAGAAAAGGTTAGCTGAATTAAAGATCATGATGGACAATGATAAAATTCTACTAGACAATAGAATCAAAAGTATAGAGAAGGCTATTAAGGAATCATATGATATATACAAATTTTTCTTATCATGGCCAGAAGCTACTAAGGAGTTAGAAGAAAAAATCAAGGATCTAGAACTCCAATTGTTAAATATCTCTAAGTCATATGATCCGGCAGTTGAATCAATAAGTAGTAAAGAGATACAAGTTGTAAATATCCACAATAACTTAAGCAGTCTAATGAATAAGAGGGAAGAAGTTAAATATAGGTTGTGCTAGCTAAGACGGTTGATAAGTCCTAAAATAGATTCAATGACTAATCTTGCAGCAGAAGCCTTGAAAGTAAAAGTAATAATTGATACACCCTCAGATCTGCAGAAGGCAGAAAAATTAGTTTTTTCTGATAAATGGTCACATTCAAATTTTGGATAGTGCAAAAAATAGATCGGATGGAGAGTCAGCTCTACTAAAGACCGTTTATAATGATATTCTACCTCCCACAACTAACTAATTAAGTTAAATAATGTATCTGTACATATGCGAAAGAGTATGACAATTTTGAGATTCTGACACAATTTTGGTACTTGTACATATACCTTTGCCATTGATGTCAAAGGGGGAGAATAAAACCAGTGAAAAATGGGCAAACATCTAAAGGGGAGTAGAAAAACAGAGTGTACAGAGTAAGGGGGAGCAACACAATCATTTTTCACTAAGTGTTGCCATCAATGCCAAAAGGGGAGATTGTTGGCAATATAGATAAGAGACACTGCTCTGTACATGATTGTATATTGTATGTTGTCATTGATGGCAACAAGATCTAATGGCAACTTGATGGAAACAAGGTTCAAGGTCTGATAGGTTTGGCAACAAGCAAGATAGTTTTGGTAACAAAGTTTGATGGCAAGTCAGTTTGGCAAACAACGTAGATATTCAGATAGAATTGATATGGAAACAGATAGGTATGATAAGGAGTTAGCTAAGGATGATTGGGAACTCAATTGGAGATAGGTTTGGTTAAGGATTTTGGTCTGGAACACTAACTTAGTCAGAACAACTAAGTGTTGGCAGAATACAGGGTAGGTGACAAAAAATGGATTGGCATATCTCTACAATTTAAGGTCATATTGTGCGGTTTAGGTATGTTGATTACAATTGTTTGAAGGTGTTATGATCCAGTTTGCAAGTCTTGAAGATCTCCGAAAGACATACTATGATTTTGCTAAGTCTGGGTGAGAAAACCTAAGTCAGATTTAGTGTAAGTTCCTAAGTAGAAGGATCTGCATTCCTCCCCTATTGCATATAAAGTTTTGTGGTTCTAAAGGTATGCTAAAGGGTTTGTAATGAATCATTGCTAAGGATTTTAGAGTTTCATAATGATCACATTTGTAGATATGAGCCAACAGATGAAAGAATTAAGTACATTTTTAAGGACAAAGCTGACACTCATGTGAAATCAATATGCGGTGAAGACAAAATCTTTGAATTGTCATTCTAAGTGGCTCTAATATATGTCCTGACCTATATGAAGATTTCTAAATGTTTGTTTGGGTCTGCATTACTGTTTGTGCCTAAGATCAAGCCGACAAGGTACAATATTTGTGTATATGTTTCATATTAGGCTGTCGACCTAGTTGTGAGATTAATCTTGTTGCGGATATATATATACTCGATAGATTTCAACATTGAAAAGGAGAGATAATAAATATACAGTGTGAATTTGATGTATATGTGATCTAAGGCAATTTTTTGATAAGAAAGAAGCTATAAGGACAGAAGAATAAAGTATATGTAAAGCAGAGCAGAAAAATATGGCAGATATAATGAAGACTTTTGAATCCATGTATTGAGCTATTAATGGACCTGTACTTCAACATTTTGTAGATGCATTTGTAGCAGTCATATCTTGATAGTGAGCCAATCCTTCTTCTATCTTCTCTTCTACTTTCCTGGTAGTGAGCCTATTGCAGTGAGTGTTGATTGTTAGGAACACTGAGAGGGGGGGTGAATCAGTGTTCTATAAATCTTTTCTTGAACTTTTACTTTCAACCATTTCAAAAGAATAATCAAACAGAAGCAAAATATACAACTAAATAGCATCCACAAAAGCATGACGCATAACACCAAGATTTTATGTGGAAAACCCAAAAAGGGAAAAACCACGGAGAGGATTAGCTCTCAAATATATATTGTAATCTTTATAAAAATGATGTTCAGGCTTGGTCACTCCACGGGCCTAGAATATGTTGGCTCACAACCATGGTGTACAACTAAGTTTAGTAGGCTCACTGCCTCATACCTAAACCTAGCAAGATTACAATAAGGGTTGTTAAACCCTGAGGGCTGTTAAACCCTACTAGAGGCTCACTGTTGGCTTACTTCCTTGATGACAAAAACATGCTTCCACTTAGACCACACATGATAACTTAATACAGCTTAAGCATCTGCCGCTATGCTAGGGTGCAGTCATTTAACAACTGTATTCTGAATCCCAAGTCTTCATCATTGCTAATCCTTTAACTTTGCTCTACTATTTGTATCTTCGCATCACACACGTATATTTTCACACCACACCCACAACTGAAGATCCTCACACTTATATATATATATATATATATATATATATATATATATATATCCGCATCATGATTTAATCCATAATCAGGTCAGCATCCAAGAAGTGAAACGTGTACATAGAAAGATGTACCTTGTCTTTGAATCCAATGCACTATGTCACGCGTGGACCCAAATATTCTCCCAAACGTGTTCATATATGTCAGCTCTAATTATTCAATTACTTACATACATCTTTCACATGCTAACCTTTCTCCGTGTCATGATTTATCTCACTAGTCGGCCTGTTCCTCAAGAGCATGCTTAATAGGTTCATCTGTTGACTTGCAACTTCTACTGCAGATCACAAAACACTTCTAGAATCATATCAAGGACTCTTTACACATTCTCAAACTCACCTTCAGTACCACAAGGCATGGTATCATCTTGTGGAGAAATGTGGACCATCAAAACTCAGACTCTGTCTCTGTTAAACTCTGTCAAATACTATGCCGATACTCGGCATCTTGTAGCTAACCTTCCGGTAGACTTTAGATCTCCTAACTCTAGAATAAGACACTTCATACAAGTGTTTACAACACCTTACAACCACATAACAAAATACTTATCTGCGGAGGAATGCGAACCACTGCACTATGCCCTGTTAACTGATTCTGCTAAGCCTTTGCTTACCCAGACTTAGACATTTCTTCAAGATGAATTCTGGAGGAAGTCAGGACATAATCTCTAAGGCATAACACTATCAAACAATTGAGAACATCATACCTAAACCTCATTACTGGATCATCATCTGTGGAGGCATACTGTCTAGCTTACTATCCTCTACTCTGCATATTTTCCATACTTAGCCATTTTCAGTCAACCAGACCTGGAATCTAATATGTTCTTCCAGAGATATCTCATCCTGTCATGGTGATAGGATCTCTAAGCCTTGTTGCCATCAATGACAACATACAGATCCATACCGGAGCAATGTCTCTTGCCAGCAATCTCCCCCTTTGTCATTGATGGCAACACTTAGTGAAAAATGCCTGACTGCTCCCCCTTACTATATATGATGTACTTTCTTGCTCCCCTTGAGATGATTGTCCATTTTTCACTGATATACTTGTCCCCCTTTGACATCAATGGCAAAGGGTGTGATTTTGAATTTTCAAAATTTATATACTTTGTCGCATATTTACAAGCACAATCTTCATCTGAATTTGTGTTTGAAGGAAAAATGTCACTATAGATAGTCTTTATTAGCTCTATCTCTCCATTCCATCTATTTCTTGCACTTTCTAGAATTTGGATGTGGCCATTCATCAAAATACTAGCTTTTCTACCTTCTGGAGATTTGATGGTGTGTCAATTAGTGCTTGAGATGTCACGGTCTCATCTACCAAATTGGTCATGGAATCAATCTTTGGACTTATCGATCCTTTCAGCTGGCACAACCTGTCTTTGATTTCTAATTTTTTCTTCATCAGAGTATTTAGATCATTATGGATATTTGCAACTTGTGTTTCTTTGGTATTTATTGACTCGGCTACTGAATTATGTGTTGGTGTGGAGCCTGATCAGTCTCCAAGTGGGAGATTGTTGGTAGGTGGTGACTGATCAGGAAAGTACTGTACACTAGCCATGTATCCTCATTAGGGTTCGGGGCCGGGCCGAGCCCCGAGGGGGGTTTGGGGGTGGCAGCCCCCAAGAAGCGGGGGTTCGGGGCGGTAGCCCCCGAGAAAAAATCCTAGGGCCGACTTAAAAAAATCCTATTTTTATGACTGACATAAGAAAACCCTAATTTTTGTAACCGACAAAAAGGCTTGATAAAAGGTGGCCAAGGGTTAGGGTTTGTGCATTGTACTGTAGCATTTGCAACGGTATTGAGTTGCAGGGATTGCTGATTATAATCATTTTGATTTACTGGATAATAATATTGGACTCTCTGTTTGGTGGATGTAGCCCGAGTTTGGGTGAACCACGTTAAATCTTGTCTCTCGTTGTTATTAATTCTATGTATTTCCATTTCTCTATTTAATCTTTATTTGCATTTAATTGATATCTTCTGCCGGCTAACCCTAACAAGTGGTATCAGAGTGGGTTGTGTTCAATTATCATCTGCAGGAAAGTCTCATGGTTGAGTGGGAGCAATGGCGGACGAGGGAAGATTGAAGGTCGATAAATTCAATGGGCAGAACTATCAGTTATGGAAGATGCAGATGGAGGATTACCTCTATCAAAAGGATTTATGGATGCCGTTGGAAGGAGTAGCCAAGAAACTGGCAACAATGTCTGATGAGGATTGGAATCTTCTTGACAGAAAGGCACTGGGAACCATTCGGTTGTGCCTGGCACCATCGGTGGCATTCAATATAACGGAAGCGAAGACAATAGATGGTCTGATGAAAGCTTTGGCAAAATTGTATGAAAAACCCTCAGCCTCAAATAAGGTATTTCTTATGAAGTGTTTGTTTAATCTAAAAATGGTTGAAGGTGGATCTGTGACAGATCATTTAAATGAATTTAATACGATTGTCAGTCAATTGACTTCTGTAAATGTAAAATTTGATGAAGAAGTTAGAGCTCTCTTGATATTATGTTCATTGCCTGAAAGCTGGGATAGTTTGGTAATGGCAGTTAGTAACTCTGTTTCTAGTTCAAATACCCTGAAATTTGATGATGTTGTTGGTGTTATTCTGAGTGAGGAAATTCGTAAGAAAAGCTCAGGTGGATCCAAATCAGGCAGTGTTTTGAATGCAGAAAGTAGGGGCAGATCAAAGGAGAGAGGAAAAGGTTCTAGAGGTCATGGGAAGTCATGAGGAAAATCAAAGGACAAAAGATCCCAAACCAGAGGACAGAAGGATTGCTAGTACTGTGGAAAACCAGGTCATCTGAAGAAAGATTGTTGGTCTCAGAAAAATACAGGAGACAAACAAGAAGGCAGTAAGGAAGTAAATGTGGTAAGTAATAAATCTGAAGATGATGCTTTGATTCTTTCCCTAGATAATGCTAATGATTCATGGGTTTTAGATTCAGGGGCCTCATTTCATGCTATGCCCCATAGAAGTTATTTTCTTGATTATGTCCAAGGGGATTTTGGGCTGGTTTATTTGGGAGATAACGAACCCTGTCAGATTGTTGGAAAAGGAAGAATCAAGATTAAGTTGCAGAATGGGAATCATTGGCTACTACAAGAGGTAAGGCATGTTCCAAGGCTCAGTAGGAATTTAATTTCAGTAGGGCAGCTAACTAAACAAGGTTGCACTGTTATATTTACTGATAAAAATTGGAAGGTTTCAAAAGGTGCCTTAGTAGTAGCAAAAGGTGTGAAAGTAGGCACCTTATATCTTTGTACAGGTCATACTGTTCCTTCTACTTTAGATGTTATAGAGGAAAAACAAACAGGTTCAGGAATAGTTGCTGCAGGTTTGTAGGAAGAGACTGGAAAAGTTGCTGCAGGTTCTGAAACAACACTGTGGCATAACAGACTTGGGCATATGAGTGAAAAAGGTATGAAGGTACTTCATTCTAAGAAAGTTTTACCAGGTCTGAAATGTATTAAGATGGATTTCTGTGAAAGTTGTGTGTATGGAAAACAAAAGAGAGTCAGTTTTCTCAGAGATGGGAAGCAAAAGAAAAATAAAAAATTGGAGCTTGTGCATACAGATGTATGGGGACCATCTCAGGTATCTTCTTTCAGTGGCTCTCGGTATTATGTTACATTCATAGATGATGCAACTAGGAAGGTCTAGATTTATTTCCTTCGACAGAAATCTGATGTATTTGAAACATTTAAAAAATGGAGAAGCTTGGTTGAGAATGAGACAGGTAAAAGATTAAAATGTCTCAGATCTGATAATGGCGGTGAGTATTGCAGCAAAGAATTTGAAGATTATTGTTCCTTTAATGGAATTCGTACGCAGAAAACGGTTCCAAGGACTCCACAGGAAAATGGAGTGGTTGAACGCATGAATAGGACAATAATGGAGCGTGCAAGGACCGTGAGATTGCATGCTGGGCTGCCTTTAAACATGTGGGCAGAGGCTGTCAACACTACTGTATATTTAATTAATAGAGGTCCTTCAGTTCCTTTGGGCTATGGTATTCCAGAGGAAGCATGGACAGGTAAGAAGGTGAGTTATTCTTTTCTAAAAACCTTCAGCTGTGAAGCATTTGCACATATAGATTCTAAAAATAGAACCAAGTTGGATGCGAAATCAAAAAAATGTACCTTCGTTGGATATGGCATTGATGAATTTGGTTATAGGCTTTGGGATTTTGAAAATCAGAAAATTGTGAGAAGCAGGGATGTTGTATTCAATGAGAAGGTGTTGTACAAAGATCAGTTGCAGCAGCATGAGAAGAAAGAAATGGATTATGTGGTGCTGGATGATACTCAAAATAGTGATGTTCCAGTGGCTCCTCATGCTCCACAACAGCAACCAGAAATACCACAAACTCCAGTGAATGTTAGACGGCCAACAAGGATAAGTAGACCTCCTGAAAGGTTTTCTCCCTCTTTGTATTCTATTTTGTTAACAGATGCTAGTGAACCAGAAGGGTATGATGAAGCTATGCAGGTGAATACACAAGTTCAGTGGGAGTTTTCCATGAAAGAAGAAATGGACTCCTTGCTGAAAAATCAGACTTGGGAATTATGTAAGTTACCTATAGGTAAAAATGCTTTACCAAACAAATGGGTTTACAGGTTGAAAGAGGCAAATGGAGGTAAGAAAAGATTTAAGGCTAGGTTAGTTGTAAAAGGATTTGCACAAAAATAGGGCATTGATTTTGATGAGATCTTTTCTCCGGTTGTCAAGATGACTTCTATTCGTACTGTTTTAAGTATTGTGGCTGCTAAAGATTTGCATTGGGAACAGCTAGATGTGAAAACTGCCTTTCTCCATGGTGATTTGGAGGAGGAGATATACATGGCACAACCATAGGGATTTGAGGTCAAAGGTAAGGAGAAACAAGTGTGCAGATTGAAGAAGAGTTTGTATGGCCTGAAACAAGCATCTCGACAATGGTATTTAAAATTTGATAGTTTTATGGCTGAGCAAGGCTACAACAGGTGTAATTCTGACCATTGTGTTTATTTTAAGAGGTTGGATAATGACAGCTACATTATTTTATGTTTATATGTTGATGACATGCTTGTAACTGGGTCTAACATAGATCACATCCGAGAGTTAAAACATCAGTTAGCACAATCATTTGATATGAAGGATTTGGGGGCAGCAAAACAAATCCTTGGTATGAAAATTTGCAAAGATAGGAAGAACAGAAAATTGACTCTATCTCAGGCTGCTTATGTTGAAAAGGTGTTGCAGAGATTCCATATGGAGAATGCAAAAGCTATCAGCACACCTTTGCCTAGTCATTTGAAATTGACTAAGGAGATGTGTCCAAAGACACAAGAGGAGGAATAAAAAATGTCTAAGGTTCCATATGCTTCAGCTGTAGGAAGTTTAATGTATGCCATGGTATGCATGAGACCGGATATTGCACATGTTGTCGGAGTCGTTAGCAGGTATATGAGTCATCCCAGATTTGAGCATTGGAATGAGGTCAAATGGATTCTCAGATATTTGAGAGGTACATCTAATAAACACTTATGTTTTGGAGGCTCTAATACTGATTTAGCAGGTTATGTAGACTCAGATTTGGCAGGGGATATTGATACCAGGCGGAGTACTACAGGTTATGTCTTTACTGTAGGTGGAACATCAGTGAGTTGGATTTCCAGGTTGCAAAAGGTGGTTGCTTTATCCACCACAGAGGCAGAATATGTAGCTGCAATAGAGGCAAGCAAGGAGATGATATGGCTGCAATCTTTCATGGAAGAATTGGGTAAACAACAGGCTAACAGTTCTTTGTATACAGACAGTCAGAGTTTCATACATCTTGTAAAGAATTATGCCTTGCATTCAAAGACCAAACACATACAGTTGAGGTATCACTTCATTCAGTCGGTGTTGGATAATGGACAGTTAAGGCTGGAAAAGATACATACAGATGAAAATCTAGTGGATATGTTTACAAAGGCAGTGACAAGGGAGAAGCTGAGCTCCTCTTCAGCTTCGGTTGGTCTTCTAGACTGAAAACAACAAAAATAGAACAGTAGAGTCCAGGGTGCTTATTTCCAGTAGGAGCTACATGCACAGCGGTGTCATCCAGGATCAGTCTCCAAGTGGGAGATTGTGTTGGTATGGAGCCTGATCAGTCTCCAAGTGGGAGATTGTTGGTAGGTGGCGACTGATCAGGAAAGGACTGTACACTAGCCATGTATCCTCGCTGGGGTTCGGGGCCGGGCTGGGCCCCGAGCGGGGGTTTGGGGGCGGTAGCCCCCAAGAAGCGGGGGTTCAGGGCGGTAGCCCCCGAGAAAAAAAATTTTAGGGCCGACTTAAAAAAATCCTATTTTTATGACCGACATAAGAAAACCCTAATTTTTGTAACTGACAAAAAGCCTTGATAAAAGGTGGCCAAGGGTTAGGGTTTGTGCATTGTATTGTAGCATTTGCAGCGGTATTGAGTTGCAGGGATTGCTGATTGTAATCATTTTGATTTACTGGATAATAATATTAGACTCTCTGTTTGGTGGATGTAGCCTGAGTTTGGGTGAACCACGTTAAATCTTGTCTCTCGTTGTTATTAATTCTGTGTATTTCCATTTCTCTGTTTAATCTTTATTTGCATTTAATTGATATCTTCTACTGGCTAACCCTAACAAATTATATGTCTCAGAGATATTCAGCAATTTGAGTTCCAAGTCTTTGATTTTATCTTCTAGTTCCTTTGTGATCTTTGGCCAGGATAAACAAAATTTGTATATTTTTCTGACTTCTTCAATGGCACTTTCTATGTTCTTAATTCCATTATCTAACAAAACTTTGTCTCGATCTATCATGCTCTTCAACTCAACCAATCTTCTATCATCAATTTCTTTCCTTACTTTTACTTCTGCAAATTTTTCAAAAGATTCAAAATGTACACTTACAGAATTTAATAGCTTCTTGAGATGGCCAGTAGGAGATAATGAGATATCCCTTTGAGATGATGGTAGCATCTTTTCCAAGACAGTGGATGCTTCATTGATCAGTTTGTTATCTTGACCATGTGATTGTAGCAACTCTTCCTATGCCTTGGCCTAAACCATAGATACTAGCTTGAACTTTTGGAAAGGTGACAATGAGGCCAAGTTGATTGGACCTTGAGGAATTTCAAATTCTTCTACAACTTGTTTCCTATCAGAGACATCTACAGTTTCTCTTTCCCTTTCTAATACTTCTCCTTGACTTTGGTCCGGAGGGTCTATGTCCATAACTTCCTATTGATCTGTGTTTTGCTCTGGAGTACGGATCTTCCTCTCTTCCTTAATCTCTTCACCTTTATCCTGATGTACAGAAGGCAAATTAGTTTCAATATCACCTTGATTTGTCATATCCACTATATCAATGTTGGGGACTTGATCACTCTGTTCAAATTCTTGATTTTGTCTTATTTCCAGTGGAGATATGTCTTCATCATTTGCTTCTTTATTGTCATAGATAGTGGGAATATTGTTTTTCTTTAATGTCGTTAGGGTGATTTCCTCTGTTTCCTTAACCACTTTGTCAATTTCTCCCAACATCAATGAGTTCATTCTTTTCTTGGTCCTGAAAGCATCTTTAATTTCTTTTGAGACTTTGATCTTCTCCTCAGGAGTGATCCTTGGACATAATCGTATCAAGGAATGCTCTCTCAGCTCAACATCTTTTGCCATATTTGTTTCTTACCTGACTGATAGAATATTGCCCAAGGTATCTGGGAGACCACCAATGATCTCGATGAGGGCTCTGTTGTATATGTTCAGATACTCTACAATGGCTTCTTCCAAAATCCTCTTGTCAGCATCATTATAATCATCATAAAACTCAGCTACAGGTTTTAAGTTACCATCAATAGTAATAGACTTTAATACATCTTCAATCTTTAGTGTTGTGTGAGACTCATCTTCTTCCTATCTTTTTCTGATTGTCTTCCTTTCTGATGACTTCTCCTTGCTACTTTTAGATGCTTTAGTAGCACCAACTTTCATTATCTTTACCTCCTTATCTGATTCTATCTCTTCTTCATCAACAATTATTCTTGCATGCATTCTCTTGGCTTTAGTCTTCATTCTTTTGGAGCTGGTGGCAGGAGTTTCCACATTTGTAGATGGTGTGGAACTGGAGAGAGTGGATGAGGCTTTAGCAAAAGTGGAAGCTCTAGTTTTTCTTTTTGCCTTTTCTAGCTTTTCTAACTTATCTTTGTGCTCTTTCGAAGCCCCAGTTGATTCACCTTTTCTCTTTTCTTCTACTTCCTTGATGGCTTGTACCTTTTCCCTTGCTTTTGCGACTTCATCTTTTGTAAAGCCAACTTTTATGGCGATTTCTTCTGCTACTTTCCTCATTTTCCTAGAGATTTTAGGGTTTCTGACTTCAAGATGAATTTTGGCATGCAATTCATCATAAGTCCCAAATCTTTCTTCCTTGGGATCTCCGGGTTTGCTCAACATATATTCAGCATAGTTTTCCAGTACAACTCCATCTACCTCATATCCCATAAGCATAACCCAGACCGTTCTGGGCTCAACAGCCTCCATCAAACACTGGTCATTTGTCACAATGAAGCAAATTGTATCCTTGTATTTTTCAACTATTTTGGGAATTCTTTCTCTAGCTTGTATTGATCTTTGGAAATTCTTAAAATAGCCCCATAGAGCTATATTTTGTGCATCAATGGTGCCTATGATACTCAACAAACTTTTAATTTGAACTACGACAGATTTATCATTGGTCTAGAATAGGTTTTTCATACCAGGCAACTCTTGCATAAAATAGAAGAATAAACACATGATCAATGTGCCAAATTTAAAGGGGTATTTACCTTGTTTTATCTTCTTCAGATTTTCCATTACTTGTTGTTGAAGCAATTCACAGATGTCATAATTAGCATTTTCCTTAATCATTTGATAGGCTGTGTAAATGGTCGTGCCTGAAACAAAGTTCTCCTGGTTGGTGAAATAAACTTTGTATCCCAATACCATTGAGGCAAATCTCACGGCATGATCCTCAATATCATTTATTGTCAAGGCTCTCTTATCAAACCTTGCTCTAGTAGCTGTAATTACTATATCATTCTTCATGGCTTTCAATAGAGGTATTGATCTGGTGGATCACAATCCAATGACTGCCCTAATAGCATCTTTCGTAATCTTGAACGGTCTCACAAGCCATATGAACTCATCATGAATCCTTCTTAACACATACTGGACCCATTCGTCTTCCATAAATATTGGGAAATCCAAATACTGAATAAATTTCTTTTCTTCCAATGCTAAATATTCATCCTTCAGTTTGAGATTTTCATTTCTTAGATGTTTTGTGTAGAGATTAGTAAACGTGCTATCACCAAATTCTTCTAGGGCAACATGAATATATGCCCTAACATCTTCTACATGCATAACTTTGTGAGGAACACTTGAAAATGCACCCAAATGATCGACCTCAGTTGATTTGAATGGGTGCTTTTTGAACTTTGGTCGCACTTGCTCAGTAATATCAACAACTTGTGGTGATGCCATTTCAAAAAATTTAATGGATTCACAAGAAGGTTTTGAACGAGGTTACCTTGTACTACCGAATTAGGGTTTCCTTTTTCTGAATTTCTTCAAACCCTTCAAATCTTGGTTGTTATGGCTCAAAGTCTATTCTGATCTTTCTGATTACTTGATAGCTTCGAATGTAAAGTGATTTGAGATTAAACAAGTTCCCTTTTATCCTCCACATGACTTGACCTAGATGTCATTAAATGATTATTTCCAAAAACCTGTTTAAACCCTTTGTTATAGAACACAATTGATTAGGATTGCTTCGCAATATACTGCATTGACCCTCTTGTATCCAATTTTTCTTCTAACAGTTGTGTCACATTAGATTCCATGATACGTCTTTGTGCCGGATTCAGGAGCCCGCTTTCTAGCTGGGGGAATTAGATTTCCACATTGCTTCCCCAGAGCTAGAGCTCTCAATTTACTTCCTAGAGGAAGTATCTACACCAAATACTGGTGCGGATTGATCCTTGACTTCAATTATTTCTTTCTTGATCCATACCTTGTTCATTTCTTTCTTGGTTTCAACCGGATTAACTTTCTCTTTCCCCTTCTCATTTCTCTGCTCTATTTTCCTTTCTTCAGAATAACAATTTCTCTTCACATTCCTGCTTCTGCAAAACCTTGCAATATATCTAGATTTGGTGCAATTGAAACATACCACATTCTTTTGTCCTTGAGTCCTTCCATTGCTTGAATTTGACCTCCATTGATTAGCCATGTGTCCAAATCTATTGCATGCAAAACACTTTCCATTGAATGATTGACTGTTTATGATATTTTGAAAGTTAATTCTTACCGAGCTTCTGCATACATTTGATCTATGACCAATCCTATTACAAGTGAAGCATTTACCTTTGAATGATTGTTCATTCCTTCCATTGTTGAAACCTTTCCTGATTTGATTTCTACATTCATTTGCTCTATGAACAATTTTCTTGCAATTGAAACACTGACCAGAGAATAATGGAGTCTTTTGATTCATTCTACTTCTATACTGAGTAGCCTTATGACCAAAATAATTACATGAGTTACAATAACCATTGAAAGATGGGTACCTTTGAGCATTTGGTTGTCTGACTGGAGGTCTTCTAGGTCTTCTTCTTTGATATCTAAATTGGTATCCTTTGTTTTGCCTTGGCTCAGTGATCATTTGCCCGGAGTTAGAGCTTTCTCCTTTCTCAAATCCTAAACCATGTTTGTCATCAGCATTCCTTTAGCTAGCAATCATTTCATCAAGCTTTGCAGTACTTAACTTGAATTTTTCTTCAAAGCTTCTGGCTTTTTCCAGATCTATTTTTAAACTTATAATTTCTTTTTCAAGTTTGGCATAATCTTCTAATCTGTTCTTCACAATCAAATTTAGATCATCTTCTACTTTTGTTCTTTCTGTAACTTCTGCTTCCAAATCATATAGGGCTTCATTTGCTAAGTCACTGGCTTCTTTGTATTTGTCTTTGAATTTCTTAACTTGCTCCTTCAGCTTTAAGATGCATTCATCAGCTTGTTTTAGATTTTTCTTCAGCTCTCTGACCTCTGCTTCAGAATTTTCAAGATCCATAAGGGTTGCTTCTAGTTGGTTGTATCTCTCATAATTTCCGTACCTTCTTTCTACCATGATCACACTATCCCAGATCTTCCTTAAGTTGTTAAACTTCTTCCAAGGAACCTTGCTCTGATACCAATTGTTGATTGTCAGGAACACTAAGAGGGGGGGTGAATCAGTGATCTATAAATCTTTTCTTGAACTTTTACTTTCAACCATTTTAAAAGAATAATCAAATAGAAACAAAATATACAACTGAACAACATCCACAAAAGCATGACACATAACACTAAGATTTTACGTGGAAAATCCAAAAAGGAAAAAACCACAGAGAGGATTGGCTCTCAAATATATATTACAATCTTTACAAAAATGATGTTTAGGCTTGGTCACTCCACGGGCCTAGAATATGCTAGCTCACAGCCATGGTGTACAACTAAGTTTAGCAGGCTCACTGCCTCAACCCTAAACCTGGCAAGATTACAATAAGGGTTGTTAAACCCTGAGGACTGTTAAACCCTACTAGAGGCTCACTGTCGGCTTACTGCCTTGATGACAAAAACATGCTTCCACTCGGATCACACATGATAACTGAATACTACTTAAGCATCTATCACCATACCAGGGTACAATCATTTAACAACTGTATTTTGAATCCCAAGTCTTCATCATTGCTAATCCTCTAACTCTACTCTACTATTCACATCTTCACATCACACACATGTATTTTCACACCACACCCATAACTGAAGATCATCGCACTTATATATATATCAACATCATGATTTAATCCATACTCAAGTCAGCATCCAAGAAGTGAAATGTGTACATAGAAAGATGTACCTTGTCACTTAATCCAATGCACTATGTGAAATGCGGACCCAAATCTTCTCCCAAATGTGTTCATATATGTTAGCTCTAATCATTCAATTACTTATACACATCTTTCACACGCTAACCTTTCTCTACATCATGATTTATCTCACCAGTCGACCTGTTCCTCAAGAGCATGCTTAACAGGTTCATCTACTGACTTGCAACTTCTACTACAAATCACAAAACACTTCTAGAATCATATCAAGGACTCTTTACACATTGCCAAACTCACCTTTAGTACCGCAAGGCATGGTATCATCTTGCACAGAAATGCAGACCATCAGAACTCAGACTTTGTCTCTGTTAAACTCTGTCAAATACTATGTCGATACTTAGCAGCTTGTATCTCACCTTCCGGTGGACTTTAGATCTCATAACTCTGGAATAAGACACTTCATACAAGTGTTTACAACTCCTTACAACCGCATAACAAAATACTTATTTGCGGAGGAATGAGGACCACTGCACTATGCCCTGTTCACTGATTCTGCTAAGCCTTTGCTTACCCAGACTTAGACATTTCTTCAAGATGACTTCCGGAGGAAGTCAGGACATAATCTCTAAGGCATAACACTGTCAAACAATTGAGAACATCATACCTAAACTGCATTACCGGATCATCATCTGTGGAGGCATACTGTCCAGCTTACTATCCTCTACTCTGCATACTTTCCATACTTAGCCATTTTTAGTCAACCAGACTTGGAATCTAATATGTTCTTCTGGAGATATCTCATCCTGTCATGGTGATAGGATCTCTGAGCCTTGTTTCCATCAATGACAACATACAGATCCATACCGGAGCAGTGTCTCTTGCCAACAGTGAGCACTTATTTGGACAATGAGTCCTTGGGCAGTGAGCCCTAAGGCAACGAGCCTTCATGTAATTTGGTCTTGATATCATAATATATTGTGAGATAACACTCACCATGGTTTTTCCCTTTTTGGGTTTTCCACGTAAAAATCCTAGTGTCTGTGTTATGACTTTGTGGTTGTTCTTCTTATGTTTGTTTTTGCTTTCATGTTATTGAATTTGGTAAATGGATTAATAAATATGTGAAAGAAAGGTTTTACAGAATACTAAGTCACCCCCCCTCTTAGTATTCTTTGTGATCAACAATAGCACTTGTGCTCATAAGGTACTAATAAACACTTCTAGTTTCATTTATGCCCCTCAAATTTATGTTTTTGATACCCCTTCTTGATACACTAGTATAATTGAAATACCTCCCTATTTTCACTAGGTATCGTATGTACCTACTTTGTTTGTTACATTTTATATCCCTTTATTATTTCTACCCTATCTAAAAAGTGCATTTCCCACACCTACATCTACCTCAAAACTAGTTTTGGTTTTCATCTCATACACTAAATCCTTAGCATAGAAAACCTAAATGACCTATGACAAATATGTCATCCTATAGAAATATTTGATTTAAAACAACTTGTACATCTCAAACATTAAACCTTTGATGCACCAACTCTAATAGTGTATGCCCCTAATAATAGATATCTCAATTATTGTATACATATTTATCTTAATTGTAATGGAAGGGTTTTAAAGATACCTTGTGATTCTTTTGGGTAGAGTCGTGACATTACTAAAAGGTGCCCAATAACTAGTTTAAGAAAATTGGGTACAGGATTGTACTAAACATATATGACCTATGTGTGACCATGTTTCCTTGTTAATTAATAGAGTTGAGATTAAGGATGCACCCTTGAGATTATGAGGGTCTAACACAATACAAGACTATGTGGTCTAGAAAAAAGATAGCTTCATGACCTTAGCAAGACCAACATAGTGAATGATATTTCCTCTTATTGTCTTATGAAAGTGATATGTATAGGATACAGAATGTCACTTATATAAACACCCCACCCCCTTCTATGTATCCTTCCCAACCATCAACACCTACATGTATTACATTAAATGAATTATCCTCTTTCCTCCAAATACTGAAGTGATATATTAGGTCACAATTTGGTTATTTAAAACCCCCCCAATATGCATGTATGTGATAATGTATTTATTTAGAGTTGAATCCCCTAGGATACATATAAATAAGTTATTAAAATGTCTCCTTAATTATTTGTTTTGATATAAAGTGTGGGCTTGCTTGACCACTTGTTGAACTCATTCTTGAATGCCCTGGGCGATTGCCTAAGCCCATAAAATGCCTTTTTATGTTCTTGGCTTGCAATTTCATATCCAAGTGACTACTCAAAATAGACCTCTTCTTCCAACAGTCCATTTAGAAATGCAAATTTAAGATCCATTTAAAATACTTTTCACTTACACTCCAAGTTGCCAATACTAAAACTACTCTAAATGTATGTGATATTGAAACAAGTGAATGTGTCTCATTATAATCAATTCTAGGTTGTTGTGAGTATCCGTCTACAGAAAGTCATACTTTATACATTTCAATATCACCATTTGCATTAAATTTTGTTTTATAAACCCAATTTACTTGATTAAACTTTTTTTCTTGTTAGAAGATCCACCAATTTCCATGTTTTATTTTTCTCAATTGCCTTAATTTTTTTATTCATTGCATTTACCTATTTGTTGTTTTTAATTTATTTTTTAAAAATATAGGATCAATTGCTAAAATTAATGATCCAAAAATGCATAAAAATGCTTCCATGCATTTAATTTTTCCAAATTTCAACAACACATGGGTTTTAGAAAAGTTTACCATAAGTTGCCTAAAAATATAAATTTTTAAAAATTCAAAACAAAAAATTAAACTTCAAATTACAATCCTAAATCATTCCTAGTTAGAAATTTTCATTAATTCTTGAATGTATCATGTGACTCCATTAATGGAATTGGTAGAATTTTATGGTTTTACATACCATGTGAGAAAATTATAAAAATTGCATATTAAGACTCATTTGAATGATTTAATTTGTGAAATGAATGGTCTTCTTATTAATTTTTGGATTTTACATCTTTTGGGCAATGTGCCATGAAATTTTGTATTGGTTTGCACGCCATGCCCAATTTATAAAATTAGAGTGTTGGACTTTTAGGATTGAGGTATAGAGTACGAAAGGAGTGGTCTCTCACCGCTTGTCACAATCCAAAGTGATACATGAAGATTGAGTTGGGGGAGTTTTAATTAAGTGATAATGTAATACACATTGGTATAATAAAGAGAATTAATTAAGATGCCCACACCTTGGTTGAATGCCTTGGATGGATTCATTTCAATTGTGAAGGACATGTCACAACTCATGGAAGTTGGTGAATGTCAATGAGTAGCTTTGTATGAGGAAGTTTTACTCCCAAACCCCACATAGCCATCATGCTACTATGATGAAATTCCTTCTCTTAGCTCTAGGATCCTCATCCTTACGTTTAGTCAAATTTTGTATTTTACATGATTGTGATCATTTATATATGCATTGATTGGCATGTGTGCCATATATTGTTTTATATGCTTGTTTTGGCATGAGCTACCACATGTGATGTTATGTGCATTGATTGGCATGAGCGTTTCCATGTATACTTTGAATGTTTGTGAGCCTTGGCCTTGATAGTAGTGTATCCATGATCTTATTATCTATATCTTGGGGTTTTCCTAGAGTGGCATATATATATCTATTGCACTTGATGATGGTAATATGGTTGGGAGGTGGGTAACATTTGTCTATTGATCCATTCTTGAAGATATCTCAAGAGCTGGAAGAGTTCCTAGTTCAACATTTTATGTTAAATTTTGTGGTTATTAGAGCACCTTGGAGGTGGCACATTATTGATGTAATAATATGCCTGTATCATTTATGAATTGGAGTGCACTCCTTCCATGTTTGGGAAGTAGCCTCTATCTCGTAATTATGTTATGATCTCTTTTGGTTGGAATTTGATCCTTGTGTTGGAAGAAAATTATCATGTTGTAATATTTATCCTATGTTTAGAAATGGTTAATTTGGCATGTTGGAGTCCTCTTTTATTTATGCAAAAGTTATTTTATATTATGCTTATGTGTTGGGTTGCATTGTTCCCACATAATGGATGATAGTCATGTCTTTAATTTTGGCTCATGTCAACATTGGTGTCGAATGTGCATATTGTTTTGTAGTGCTTTCATTATGTTTTGCTTTATAGTTTCTTTCCCTTATTTTTAGGAGCTAGTGTTTCTTTTATCCTTGTTCCTTGGGAACCATTCCCTTTCAGAGGCTCTAGTGTTTCCAAGTTGGTTCCCATGATCCCTTGAGTGTTTGACTCAA
The DNA here is from genome assembly GCA_027924645.1 of Cunninghamia lanceolata. Taxonomy (NCBI): domain Eukaryota; kingdom Viridiplantae; phylum Streptophyta; class Pinopsida; order Cupressales; family Cupressaceae; genus Cunninghamia; species Cunninghamia lanceolata. The sequence goes on from BSBN01000904.1 coordinate 12,096,637, forward strand.
ACTATTTTGTAATAGCTCATAAATCTAGGAAGATATGCCTTGTTGAGTGTGAGAAATAGACCTCTATATTTTTATGCCTTCAGTGTTTTTCCTACTCTTTGGTTGTAAGTTAGAAAAAAATCTAAACTACATGCCAAATAGGTTTACTATTTTAAGTTGCAAGTTGCAATAAGATCCTAGAACTTGGGAGTACAGGAGGTTTGGAGTTCTAAGTTCCAATGCAAATTGTAGTGTGCAAGTTGTGATTAGTATTCAAGTTTGAGTTATATATGGGGTCAGGATTTAGAGTTGACTTGACACTTTACAAGTGTGTACCTAAATCCCAAACCATCGGTGGTGTCATATTCTAGACTTTTGTTGGGCTTTTGCTTGTTGTAAGTTGCCTTCTAGACCTGAAGTCCAAAGTGCACATTATTGTTAGTCCTTGAAGTCCAAAGTCAACCTAAACCTAGGACTCGAAGTCTTTTTGAACTATGCAGTGTGTAAACAATAGTTTTTTCCCAAAACGTGAGTAGGATTTGCCAATTGTGAGTTGCAACCCAATGTTGAAGTCTATGGCAGTGTTGGGCCTAGTTGTAATTCAAGAATGAAACCTAATATGAAATTTTAAACTACTAAGTCAAGTTTTAATATCAGGGAAAAGTGTAAACTTTTTGTAAGTCTTCCCTGAAGTTTAAACTTTGGCAGTTTTGACCTTTTTCCTTTTGTATCTTTGATATAGCCGAGGAGTGGTCCTTTAGGGATGTTGTAAGAGTTTTTCAGTGACCTTGGAAATCTTGAATCTCCTCCTTATCTCATTTTTTATTCCAACCATGGTATTTTTCCTTGTGGTGTTTTTAAGTATTTTGCTTGTGTCTCCTTGCTTCGTGCAATGGTGTGCATGCCAAGTGTGTCAATACATGTTGTTATGACACCTTGGGCATTTACGAGTGTTGTTTGGCATTGTTTATGCCACTTTTGTATCACAAAAAAATTGTTTGTCCAATTTTTACCTTTTAATGTGTTGAGTGCAAGCTTGGGGCATTACATGTTTGTAATGCTAGAATTCTTGCTTGTTATTGATAGATAATTTGATGAATTTCCATTCAAATTTTCTATTTCAATATACCTGGACTAATGTTATGATTTATCATTCTAATTCTATTCCTCCTCTTCATCAATCATGTGCCTTCTAATCACCACTTGTTTTATATGTGGATTATAAAGCTTATATGCTTTGGATTGTTCACTATAACCCAGAAAGATATAATTTTCCCCATTTGCCATCTAATTTATTCCTCTTTTCTTCTAGCACATATGCATATGCATTGCACCCAAAAACTCTCAAATGTTCCACACTTAATTTCCTCTTACTCTAGTCCTCTTGTGAAATTTTGTCTTTTATACTCTTTGTTGGGAATTAATTCAATTAATAAATAGAACAAGCTACCACTTTGTCTCAAAGTTCATTTGACAATTTTTTTGTCTTGAACATATTTCTTGTCATCTTAATTATTGTCCAATTTTCTTTCAGCAACATCATTTTTTTTGTGGTGTGTATTTTTTTTGAATTGTTTCTTGATTCCATTTATCTTGCAAAAATTAAGAAAATCATTAGAAATATACTCACCTTGTCTATCCATTCTCAAATCTTTCAGATAAAGCCCACTCTATTTTTCAACCAATGCTTTGAATGGATCCATAATTTTCATTTTCATTTTCCTTATAAAAATTTGCATTTACTTGTTTATATCATACATTTTTAATATCCATGGCTATAATGGTCAAATTTCTTACAATAGTTGCCATTTAATATGAGATTTCTTATACCTTTGAGCTTCATGTACATGATTATAATTTCTACCCCTTCCTCTTCCACTTGCTTCATGAAAATTATAGTTTTTTCCTTCCTCCTCCATTAAAATTGCTTGATTTTCCTCTTGTAAATCCTCTCCCACCTATACCTTTGATACTTTTTCTTGATGAATTTCCTTGATGGAAATTTGCCCTTTTC